>ML415355.1:270094-340307 GCA_005239525.1 Nicotiana knightiana | reverse complement strand
GAAAATGGTGGGAAAAGAAATGGAGGGAAGTGAAATTTTGAATTAGTGCACTTTGTCCCTCATTGGAAGAAGGAAAGAAAATCTATGTGTATATATAGAGAAGCTCTTCTTCTAGCTCTTAAAGAGTTGAGAAGAAGGCAAGCCTCGCGTCGTCGTCGTCGTCGCTCGCTCGACTTCGGTCAAAGATCGATTGATTGATTAATATTTTTGGACAAAATTCTTTTCAAATGATTTAGTTAATTAATTAAATAGAAAAAATTCAAATCCGAAATGACCCTCGACCCGCGACCCGGTCCGGTCTAACCCGTTTTCTTTCCCGGATTATTTTAAAAGTCCATTTTTATATTTCTCGCAATATTCATACTTGTTCAAAACAGCTATGGCTGTTCTGAAAGGATTCACACCTGTTCCAACAGCTATGGCTGTTCTGAAAGGTTGCAAAACGTTTTCAGAAACAGTACGAAATTGGCTATAAATATACCTTGAATCCCAGAATTTTTACTTACTAAATTTTCTGATCTTCTTCTTCTTCTTCTGCACAAAATATTCTAGTGTGTTTTACAGCCTTCGAGCGGTTTGTTGTTCACCGGCGTTTTTGGTACCAACACTCCGGTGAGTTAAATCGTTCTATCCTGGGAGGATATATTCCAAAACCTCGAGTACTTGAGGGGAATAATTTTCTTAAGGAAACATTGTGTATTCAGTGGGATCCATTTTTTCCTACATTGTTTGTTCTACTAATATTCTGTTTCTGTATTTTTCCAGAAAGTTTAGTGTTTTTAGTTTATTTTACAGCAATATAGATTAATA
Source organism: Nicotiana knightiana (assembly GCA_005239525.1). Taxonomy (NCBI): domain Eukaryota; kingdom Viridiplantae; phylum Streptophyta; class Magnoliopsida; order Solanales; family Solanaceae; genus Nicotiana; species Nicotiana knightiana. The sequence continues at coordinate 339,497 of ML415355.1, read as the reverse complement.
ACAAACCGATTATCGACCGACTTTAATTCGTCAAAAAATTAATGATCGCTAACCGTTGATGGTCGAAATTTCCGACCTAAGGAGGTTGGTAATTTCAACGCACCTTTTACCAAATAATCTGACACAAAACTAAAAATACCGCGAATTCGGGTAGTAGTCTAGAAAATAATTTTTAATTAATTTTTACAATAGCGATCAATATCGGTCGATATTGTAATTATTAATTTTTTTCTAAAATTGTACTTTTCTAACCAAAATTGGTTGGTATTATTAAAATATATGAAATTTTAAATAAAAAATTCTGACCGATTTCGGTCGGTAATTTCAAAACCTAAAAAATATTTATTGCTGAATTAGAAAATATTGACCGAAGTCGGTAATTTTAAATTTCTGGGAATTTTATTTTAACATTCCCGACCGACTTCAGTCGATTTTCTGGGTGAACATTTGGCAGAATATAGCTATTTTACAGCTGCACCACCTGCCAACACCAATAACAACCTATAAGGGCAGCATTACATTGATGTCATTCAACCAATAATATCACGACCCAATTTTTCATCTGTTAGGTATCGTGATGGCACCTAGTTTTAGGGACTAGGTAAACCTATCATTTACTAAATAACAACAATAATAAATAACATGTAACAACTTTTGAAATGGAATTCTCTATAAAATTTACAATGCCCAAAATCGGTAATACAAGTCATAAGCTCTACAGAGTTTGCTACAACTTCTAAATACAACTTTTTGGAAATAGGTAAAAACAGTGTGAATGCAAAGTCGGAAGGTGACTTTGAAGCGTGCGAACGCAGTAGCAGGTTTACCTTGAGTCTCCACAGCAACAATCCATGCTGCTAGCTAATGATAACGGACTTCACCATACCTAGATCTGCACAAAAATATGCAGAAGTGTAGTATGAGTACAATCCAAAATATTTTCCTTCATCTATTCAAAATATTGACTTGTACCCCTAGATCGGCATCACAAAATCCCGTTTTTCTAGAAAAATTTTACGGGGCCTTACATCCTCCCCCACTTAAGATCATTCGTCCTCGAACGAGTATTAAGGTCCACTATTAACAACTTATGCAACTTGGTTTTCATACCACACACCAGCAGCCCCAAATTTAACTAACTCACTAGATTTCCAAGACTTTTGCTAGAGTTTCCTTTGTAACTAGGCATATCCACCTGTCAGAGAGCCCCAGAAACACGTCTTACAATATATGCACAACCCAGTGATGTAATGAAATTCATAACAATACCAACTGTGGCCTTATAATCAACATATACAACTCAAGAGAACACCTTGCATTAATTAAACAAGTGATACAAAGTTTATAAGAAGTAACTTCATAGAAACTATTGCATGGCTATTCAAACAAATGAGGATACTTCTTTTTCATTTCTTCCTCGGCTTCACACATAGCTTCTTCAACCTGCTGGTTTCGCCATAGCTCTTTCACGGAGGCGATTTCTTTATTTCTCAACTTTTGGACTTGCCTATCAAGAATGGAAACTGATATCTCTTCATATGACAGTTCTTCACTAACCTCAATGGTCTCAACTGGCACAATAGCCGATGGATCTCCTACTACCTTCTTCAGTATAGACACATGAAATACCGGGTGTACTAATGACATCTTGGGTGGTAGCTCAAGCTTGTATGCCACCTGACCGATCCTTTGAATGATTTTGTACGGCCCGACATACCTCGGACTCAATTTCCCTTTCTTTCCAAACCGCATAATACTCTTCATGGGGGAAACCTTCATGAATACCCAATCATTTTCCTTGAACTCGAAGTCTCTGCGACGAACATGCGAATAGGATTTTTGACGACTCTGAGCAGTTTTCAACCGCTTCTTTATGACCTTAACCTTCTCCATGGCCTGACGTACGAGGTCTGGCCCTATCCACTCAGCTTCCCCAATATCGAACCATCGAATGGGAGACCTACATCTCCTACCATACGATGCCTCAAATGGTTCCATCTGGATACTAGCATGGAAGTTGTTGTTATAAGCAAATTCTATGAGCGGAAAATGATCATCCCAACTACCTTTGAAGTCAAGAAACAAGCACGCAACATATCTTCAAGCGTTTGAATGGTCCGCTCTGCTTGCCTGTCAGTCTGTGGATGGAAGGTTGTGCTAAGATTTACCTGAGTACTCAAACCTTGCTGAAATCTCTTCCAAAAATTGGCCGTAAACTGAGCCACTTGGTCAGAAATAATGGAAACTGGAGTGACATGAAGCCTGATTATTTCCTTGATATACAACTGAGCATACTGCTCCGTTGTGTCGGTAGCTCACCACGACACAAGCTCACCGTGAAGAAGTTCTACTATTATTGACCTCTACGCCTAGCTCGGCATCACAGAATCCCGGTTTTTAGGAAATTTTTTACGGGGACTTACATCAAACCTCCACAATGATGACAATGATGCAAGAAAAACAAAGGCCTCATAACCATACACCCGGATCGACAAGTCACAACTAACAACACCGGATACACCCCCCGAAAGCCAAAACTCAGGAAGCACAGAACAAAAATGACTAACTATGTAAAGAGAAACACATAAGAGAAATATCAAACAAGCCCGACAGGCACAACTCTCTCTATCAGTACCATACTACGAATCGATTTAAACAGGAAAAATCAAGGTGCATGAACAATCATAAGGATCTCATCCTGGTATAACTCTCCACCGCGGCACACATCCCGTCTCAAACATATCAAATCACATGAAATCGCGAGGGTCTCACCCTCAACTATAAATCACAGTTCAAATATACATCATATCAATTGGAATCTTCCACTAACTCAGTTCTGCCAATAAAATCACAACACTTACTGAACTCTCACCCTGTAGAAAACCAATTCACAAATCGTAACCAAGAATACTCAGGAATCACATCAAAACCTACCATAATGAACAAGAGGGACTCACTTCTAGTCTCACCACTCTCAATGATGAATAAAACAAACGATAGACACCGGCTACCACTCATAGAATCTCCCAATAGGGGCAAACACATAAACATAATGCAAATCATGAAACTCACCCATAAGTAAAGCAGCAAATAAGGGAATTCGTCCCGATAAGCATAACTGAAACGAAATACAAATGGTTCCCCTCTGTAAAAAAAATCAAAAGCATACCCATATGACATCACCTGGCGCAACAGCCTCCAGCCTACTATACGAAACACATTAACGGGTCGGGCCTCCCCCTCTTGGGCGCCCTCTACTCCCCTGAATACTTCAGTGTGACACACCTATCCGGAGTAGAGGACAATCTCTCATCCTGTGGCTGGTATCTCCACACTCAAAGAAACCTCTTTGTTGGCGGGGCTGTGGAAACTGTGCAGTACGAGCACTCTGAGACCTATGAGTACATGAGACACTGTGCGAAGCCTGAAGTGCAGACTGGACTGGCTGACCCATAAAACCTCTACCGTGTCGTACCCTACCTAAAAAATAAGGACCAGTAGATCTCTTTGGCCTAAGAGGCCTCCTCGTCTCCATGTCCTCTCTCTCCTGACCTCGCTTGTCCTCTCTATCATGACCTCATCCCTCCTCTCTCTCCTGATGCCACATGCCCTCTACTCGGTGAGCGATCCCCACCACCTACTGAAACGTAACATCCGACTCTAACTCCCGAGCCATGCTGAACTGAATATCATGCATGAGTCCATCAATGAATCTACAGACACGCTCTCTAACTATGGCGACCAAAGCAGGTGCATGCCTGGCCAAATCACTGAATGTCACGGCATACTCTGACACTGACATAGTGCCCTGGCGCAGCTGCTCAAACTTTGTGCGCCATGCATCCCGAAGAGACTGAGGTACAAACTCTCTCAGGAACATCTCTGAATACTGAACCCATAAAAGTGAAGATTCCTCGGTCGCGCTACCCAAATCAATGCCCCCCACTACTAATAAGTCGCTCATCTTTGCTGTAACGTAACAAAAGCAAACCTGCTCATCTCTACAATACCCATAGTGCGAAGAATATAATAATACTCCTCCAGGAAACCCTGGGCATCATCTGTCACCAATCCACTGAAGGTAGGAGGGTGGTACTTCTTGTACCTCTCAAGTCTAAATTGTTCTTCCTCAGATAATGTTTCCTAACAACGGGTTGAACTGGGACCACAGGTTGTGTCTCCATGACACTTGGAACCTGAACAACATGAACTCGCTGCTCTGGAGTGTGGGCGGCTGGAGTTTGAGCTCTCTCCCTTGACTTGTGAAGTAGGTGGTGCAACCGGATTCAACCCCGCCCGAGCCAATTTACCAAGCACGCTCAGGAACTATGCTAAGGTATCCTGAAGTCCGGGGTTAACAACAGGCGCCTCCGGTACCTGCCCCCAACTGGAACTACTGGCGGCTCCTTAACTGTTGCTCTAGTAGGTTCCCTAGCTGCTACACGTGCTCCTCATCGGCCTCTGCCCCAAGAGATATCTGCTCCGGGGGTAACGTCATCAGGAACTTTAGCTCGTGTTCTCACCATCTGTGAGAGAATGGAATGATAAAAGTTCAAACTTTGAGATCAATGAACTCGCACGATAGGAATGAAGGAAGTGAAACTGTCCTAATAGTTCAGTAGACTCACGAAGATAAGTACAGATGTCTCTGTACCAATCAACAAGACTCTACTAAACTCACTTATGACTCGTAGCACCTATGAACCTAGGACTCTGATACCAACTTGTCACGACCCAATTTCCTCTCTGTTTGGTATCTTGATGGCACCTAGTTTTAGGGACTAGGTAAGCCTAAAATTTAATGAATAACAACAATAATAAATAACATCTAACAACTTTTGAAATGGAATTCTCTATAAAATTTACAATGCCCAAAATCGGTAGTACAAGTCATAAGCTCTACAGAGTTTGCTACAACTTCTAAATACAACTGTTTGGAAATAGGTAAAAACAATGTGAATACAAAATAGGAAGGTCACTCCGAAGCCTGCGAACGCAGCAACGAGTTTACCTTGAGTCTCCACAGCAACAATCTGCGTTGCTAACGAATGATCAACTGACTTTGTAATATCTAGATCTGCACAAAAATGTGCAGAAGTGTAGTATGAGTACATCACATCGGTACCTAGAAAGTATCAAGACTAACCTCAGTGGATTTGTGATGAGGAACAATCAAGACACCTACTGGACTAAATAACTTGAACAAGTGTCAGTATAGGAACAACAGAGTATGATATCTACATAAAGACTACGCGAAATGATAATAAATACGGTAAATACGGTAATTGCAGTAAGAAAAGAAAACAACAACTATCAGCGAAAATACCATAACAATGACATAGAAGGATGAACGGTAACACATCCTAAATCCAGTAATTACAGATAAAGAAAAGACAAGAAATAACTCAACAAACGATCGTTTTCACATCAGGTTTTAGTCAATGAACTCCACGAGGTACCAAACCTCAGACTATTCACACTCACGGGTCTCATTACCTGAGCCCTAACACTTGACATCCTGTACCCTCATTACACTTCATAACCGCACTTACGACTCATGTGTCAAATAAAGCCATTTTCACAAAGAAGGCAAGTAAAAAAGAGTATGCATCTATACTCAACAATATCAAGGAAACCTCTAAACCGATAAGGGTGCTTAGCTACGTGTATGCTTGTGCAAGTTTCCTAGCATAGTTCAACCAGCTAGTAAGTATAAGAAAAGGAACGAACAACATGTAGAATGTTTTCTCACAACTTTCACTAGGCTCACACAAGTAAGAATGCCATTACACAAATATCAACAACAAGAATGCCCCCAGGACATCACAAGTCATCACAAATCAATCCCTGACACAGCCCACCTTGTCTAGCCACGTGTGCAATAGTAAAGTAAGTGCCCGCGTTGTCTCGCCACACGTGGATAACAATGTTCCCACCTTGTCTCGCCACATGCGCAACTCCCCCCCATATATATATATATATCTCATTGTCACACCGCATGTGCAAATATCAATAGTAACAGCAGCATGACAAAAACCTCGTGCATCCCCATAATAACAACCGCACGGTAGAAACCTTGTGCATCATAATAACAACAATCGCACAGCAAAAACCTCGTGCACCACCACAACAAGTACAACATCAACAATGACAATAATGCAAAGTACGACAAGTAAATCAACTCAAAAACCTTCAATCACAAGAACGGTAGAACTAGTTCACAAGGAATAACCATAATAAAGAATACTAGGCGTAATAAGAACAGCTCAACAGGGAAGGAAATAATATGTAACAATGGTCCCACAATGTACGGTTCAACAATAAGAAACTAACATGAGTCAAATAATTCCAAATAAGAGCAAGTCCACTAAGGCATAGGATATCTAAGTTTCTTTTAAGTTTGGACAATTACAGTAGAGGTACAACCAATTCAAATAAAGCACAACCAATTCAAATAAAGGTAGGTGGTGAGAAGGTAACCATAACCCCGATTAAGGGTGAACATTTACAAAAGGGATAGCTACAACTTCAAATAAATATAAGCAGTTAGGGAAGATATAACATAGCAATAAAAGAGATAAAAATTTCAATTAAGGTACATATGAATCAATTAAACAATAAGAGTGGATCATGAAGCAATTGATTCTAATTAAGCAGGTAGAGGTGAAACTAGTAATTAAGGAACGTAATCATAAAAAGAACAACTGCATATTCAATGAATACAAGGACCTAGGAACTCTAAAAAGTCAATTTCCACAAATAAGTTCGAGCACGTACTTGTCACCTCGCGTACGCGGACTACAATTAGCATATAAGACTCAAATCCTAAGAGGTAGTTCCCCCACACAAGGTTAGGTAAGATACTTACCTCAAAGAAGACAAACTGATACTCTAAAATGGACTCCTTGGGTGAAATGACCTCCGGACGACCCAAATCTAACCAAAATAACTTCAAAGCACAAATAAAACTCATAAGAAACTATTCCGGATCATAAAGTCTCAATCTTTATCAAAATCTAAAAATCGACCCAAAAGTCGACCCCCGGGCCCGTATCTCGGATCCCGAAAAATTTCACAAAACTCGAACACCCCCATTCCAATACGAGTTCAACCATACTAAAATTATCAAATTTCGATACCAATTCGTCCCTCAAATCATGATCTTTCATTTTGAAAAATTTCTTCAAAAATCACCATTTTCCTCAACTCAAAACACAAACTAAATGATAAAAGTAAAGATAAAATCATAGAATATGTTAAATTCTAGGTGAAGAACACTTACCCAATCTATTTTCTTGAAAAACCCACAAAGAAGCTCCCAAAACCAAGGTCTAAAACTCAAAATATGAAGAAAATGGCCAAACCCTCGACTTAAATGATTCTGCCCAGGATTTCAGCATTTGCGGACAAGGAAACACATATGCGCAACCGCATTTGCGAGAAAGAGTTCGCATCCGCGAACTCTGATAGCCAGGTCTGGATCCGCGTATGCGGAATTACAGCCGCACTAGCGGCATGGTAGAAGCGTAAATAGGAACGCAGAAGCGAGCTTCTTCGCATGTGTGATCGCTGGACCACAAAAGCGTCCTTTGCACCTGCGTGCCGGCCTCCGCAGAAGCGAACGAGCCCCCAGGCCATCATGACCGCAGAAGCGACCAGGCTCATGCAGAAGCGGAGCCGCACCTGCTCTCCAAAGTGTCACAGGTGCGAGACACCAAAACCAGACCTGTTCAAATTCGTGAAAAACATCTTAAACTCGACCGAAACATGCTCGGGACCCCGTCCAAGCATACCAACATGTTCAATAACCTAACACGGACTCGCTCGAGGCCTCAAATCACATCAAAAAATGATGAAACTACAAATCGCACCATGAATCGAACTTATGAACTTTCAATCTTCCAACTTCTAAAACTCGCACCGAAACCTATCAAACCAACCCGGAATAATGTCAAATTTTGTAGGCAAGTCCCAAATGACATAATGAATCTGTTCCAACTCTTGGAATCGCATTTCGACCCCGATATCACCAAAGTCAACTATTGGTCAAACCTTTTCACCTTCTAAACTTCAACTTTTCCAATTTTTGCCGAAATGCTTCAGATCAACCTACGACCTCCAAATCCAAATTTGGACGCACGCCTAAGTCCAAAATCACCATATAAAGCTATTGAAATCATCCAAAACCCATTCCGGAGTCGTTTACACAAAAGTCAATTTCCGGTCAGCTCTTACCGCTTAAGCTTCCAAAACTTGAATCCTTCTTCCAATTTGACTCTGAATCATCTGGTAACTGAATTCAATTATGCACGTAAATCGATACATATAATATGAAGTTGTTCAAGTCCTTATGACGCCGAACAGAGCTTAAATTCTCTAAATGACCGGCCGGGTCGTTACAAATAACGATAAAAACAACAACAATAACAATATTTATAGAGTTTCAAAAATTCCAACAACTAAACGTTTCACAATTTAAAACTTCAAACATCATTCAACGAGTGTTTTGTACTATATCATCTCCATCTTCATTACTAGAAGCTTTATTGTCGACATGTTTCGAAGGATCACGACGAGAAGGATTACCATCCGGGGAAGACTCACATGATCGGGGAATCGGGAAAGCACCACTAGCAAGAAGATTGGCCACCTGACCTTTAAGGACATTAAATTGTTTGTCCCTCTTTTCTAGCTGACCTTGAAGGCTATCAAATTCTTTATCTATCTTTTCTTTTCTAGCTTTTGCCTCTTCAAGTTATGTTGACAGCTTTGCGATCTTCTTCTCCATAGCCGAGAGACTCAACCTATCAAGTGCCTCGCTCTAGGCGGAAGTCCCTATACCTTGCAATCCAACCTTGTAGCGCCGAAATAATCTCTCCGNTATATATATATATATATATATATATATATATATATATATATATATATATAAAATTTAAATTCATCTTATAGAACTATACATTTTGTTTTTAAATGCGTTATCGAATATAATTGAACTTTCAATTGATACACTGATGGAGTGTCCGAGCAAAGTATTAATATGGTGATCGAGGATAAAATATTCAAGACTCTATGTGTGTGTGTGTTTGTGTGTATGTATATACATATATATACATATATATATATATATATATATATATATATGTATATATATATATATATATATATATATATTGTAAATAACAATAATTTATAAGTGGTTGACCATTTGACCACTAATACCGATCAAAATCGGTAGGTAAATTCATAATAATTTTTAAAAACTATTTTTGTCATGAAAAAAATACAATTGAGTCTGGGCGGGAAAAAACAAATAAAAAATTATGACCGCTGCCGGTCGTTAAGATGCAAGTCTGACCGGGCCTTGGTCAAAGATTGACCAATTTCCGACCGACGTCGGTCGGAATTTTTATATATATTAGACATGCAGTGTTTTTCTATTGTGGGACCACTTTTTCTGACCGATGATAGTCGGTATCTTTGTATAAAAATTTTAATTTGACTTTTGTGACCAATTTAGATAGTTTCCGACCAATTTCGATCAATTTTCTCTTCCGTTCAATTTCGATCGAAATGATGTGGACGGGTTTTGCCAGAATTCTTTCTAGTAGTGATGATATAAGCAGTTCTTAGTTCTTACACTACTAATGAACAATAAAAGCCTTTTTAATAATGTACCGTGCCATGTATTTGGGAGGCCTTTCTCGTGATTTACTAACGTCCTTAGAATGTGATCTTACACTCCATAATGATATGTTCTATTTAATTTTAAATTATCGAAAAATTATTTTAAATTCAAAAAAATATAAGAGTTTAAAAAGATTTTGATATATGAATATGGAAGAACAAAGAAATTGACGCATTTCACTAACACTTGATAAGAAAGAGATGAGACAACCTATTATCTAAAGTAAATAAAATGGATACACTTTATAGTTCTATTAAATATTATATCTCACGAGGGGCCCAAATATTTCTAGATATTTTTAAAAAAAAAATTTATATAAAGTCTTAAAGTTATATATTTATATATCAGTTTGGTTTGTGTTTTTGACTCAATTCCAAACCAAATAAAACAAACCTAATTAGATCATTTAATTGATTTGATTTGACTTTTCGATGTAGTTGGGATTTCGGTTTCAGTTTGAACACCATTAATTTTAAGAACGAAAACTTCCTACAATTTACTTGGAAAGTACAGTGAACTACCATGACAAGACACTCTCACATATCATGATTAAATAACCAAGTCCATGATTATGAAAGATGCTTGAGCTAAAATGCAAGTTAAATATGATAGCTTTGGTTAAGCATACGACTTTGACAACATACGAAACCTTTTACTTATAAATTTTCATGTCTCACAAAAGAAGCCCCCTTTATCTGAATGAGAAAACCATTTGAACCAAAATTGGTAGGGTAGAGTGTTTTGTTCCATGTTTATCAGTCTTGAGACTGCACTTTTGACGACCAACATGTAACTATTCAATACGTGGAGGCAGAATTTGAAGTTTATATTTTGTACGAACTTAATCCTTCAGAGTTTATTGTTGGGTAATCTGATAGAGTTTTGTTTAGGTTTGTTAGCGGTTTATGTTGTGTTTACATTGTTGTTTTGCATAGTTTTGTATATTGTCCTTTCACTTATTCGTTGTTGTTATTTTCTTTCTCGCATCTTTTGTTGTTATATGCTTTTTCTTTTGTTTCTTTTATGATATAATTGTCTCTCCTGTTGAGTCGAGAATCTCTTGGAAACAGCCTCTCTACCATTTTCGGGGTAGGAGTAAGGTCTACGTACACTCTACTCTCCCAAAATCTTACTAGTGAAATTTTACTGGGTATGTTGTTGTTGTTAATTCTTCCTAATTATTAGATTCTAAAATTATAATTTATACACATTAAATGAATATTTATAAATAAATATAAACCTAAACCAATCCTATTGGATTCAATGTACGGTAAACCTCCTAATTCAGTGTATCGTTCTTAATCGTTTTGTAAAATTATTTGAAGAAGAGTATATTATTACAAATAAAATAAAAATGGTTAAACAATCTTTTTTTTTTTTAGCAAAAAGAAGAACGAAGGGGCTATAATTTGACAAATTTAAATCAAGGGTCACAACATTTAATTTGAAAATCAACAAAGGACGTGAGAGTTTGCGAGTACAATATGCCAAATAGTACAATCATGACAATTACAAAGGGAAAAGGATATAAGTTGAAAGCCGTCATTGGGTGAATGCGAAGTGATTATGTGAATGAAAAGAAAAACAGACAAAAGTAATAATCATAGAGCACATCAAAATGGAAGAGTGGATAAAAAATAAAGGAGTCCAAAATTTAAATGTGGTTCTTTTGGACACATAGGATCGAAATAAATATAAAAAAAGAGAGTGACATATCTAGATATAGCCTTCTTTAAGAGCGTTATACTTTAACGTCCGCTTTGAACGTTAAGGTAAACTTAAAGAGCGTTATACATAAAACGCTTTTAAGAAAGACGATATACCTGTTTTGTAGGCCCATCACTAAGTCTCATGCTTTTAATTGACATAAAAATAATTCAAATAGGTATAACGCCCTTTAAAAGAGTGTTATATCTCAAAAATTCAACCCCCCAAGTTAGGTATTGCCTTATTTAAAGGCGTTAGGATCTTACAAAAATCCATTCAAAAATATTCCTAACTTCTGTTAAAAATTTTCTTCTTGTTAAATTCTCAAGCATTTTTTTATAATGTCTGAAGAGCGAAAAGTAAGGGTTTTATTATATTGGGAGGATGGGGGAGGTATGAGGTTGTAGTGGCGAATAACTCTGTGAGCTATAGTTTATCTCCACAGTGTCATGTTAAGTTGCCACTTACAATGGAGTACGATAGATTGATATTGTTGTTATGTAATAAAATGAGTGTGAGGAAACGTCGGTGAAGCTTAAAGTAATCGGAAGATATCCGTATTCCGTCACTCCGCATGGGGTTGCTTGTTACACTGAGTTTAACATCGACGATGATGAAACTTTGAGGGAATTCTTGAGGACTCCGGATGAATATCGGGAATTTCTTGTGATAAAAATGTTAGAAATGTACGTCAATATTGAAGACGTTCACAATAGTAGGGATAACCCACAGTCATACGTGGACGGACCTATGATCGCCATGTTATACTAATAACTCATCGCAGAAAGGTCCGGGATGCATAGGCGGCACGTCCATGTCGCCTACTGTAAATTAAACAACATTAATTATATATTTATTTTGTAAATTAAATAATTAATTTTTATAATTATACAATATTTAAATGGACAGAGTATTCACATATGGGTTCCAGACTCGATATTTGAGACCCAGTAGCACCAAACTATCCTGAATTCTTGTATGTGTCAATTTTATTATTTTACATATTAGTTTCATAATTTTATATGTTTGTTTTGTAAATTAAATAATTAATTTTTCTAATTATACAATATTTAATCGGATAGAGTATTCACATATGGGTTTCATGCTCGATATTTGAGGCCAAGTAGCACCAAACTATCCTGAATTCTCGTATGTGTCAATATTATTATTTTACATGTTATTTTTATAATTTTATATTTTTGTTTGTAAATTAAATAATTAAGTTTTGTAAATTGGACATAGTTTGTGTTTGATCTATCAGTACAAGAGATACTTAAACAACATGGATACTACGCTAAAAGGGTCTACATTTTACTATGCTAAAATGGCACTATATTACTAGTCTTTAAGCAAATAAATAATCTAAACTAGATAAAAATAACAAATTCATTTTAATCACAAAAATATTCACGAAAAAATATATAAAACAGTAAAAGTATTTTATTAACATTTTTATTAACAAATAATAATAATTTCTTAATTTTTATATATGCTTTAGAACACTAATATCTTACTCTGGATAAAAATAACATACCAGTTTAATCGCAATAAAAATAAAAAAAATAAAACAATATGGAACACATTCAAAACAACTAATATGCATTATTTATACGAGTTTCGACATAAACTAAATCGGAATACCTCGATTTATATTTTCAGAAAATTAAAAATTGGAGTCTGAAACAAGCGACCCACGACAATAGAAGGCTTGGCTAGGATGTGGGACCAACACTCTTGTCTTTTTATGGGACAGGTGGGGTCCACTCAGATTTTTTATCGAGTTAATCGGCGTGGGAGGGGGAGAGCTTTCTGGTTTTTGAATGTGGGGGAAAGGGAAGGGACGAGTATTTATGTATATATTACGCGATTTATAAAAGCGCTATATATATATATATCATTTTTATAAACCGCACTATATATACCTGTCTTATCAACTTTATAGATAACATTCTTTAAAAGAGCGTTGTATCTTAGCGTCCAAAATGAAGGACGTTAAAGTATAGCGCTTTTTTAGTATAGCGCTTTTTAAAAAAGCGCTATATATAAATATGTCACTCCTTTTTTTTTATATTTATTTCGGTCTTATATGTCCAAAAGAACTATAGGTTCTGGACTCAAAAAATAAGTCCTTTATGGAAGATGAATGGAATTCTTCTACTTTTAATTAGAAGTTTTAGATTTTGGTTCTAGTTACAAAAGTGAAAAAAATTATTATAAAAAGTTATTTCTTCTTAAATGGGTCATATTTAATTAATAAGAATACGAGTTAATGAATTGTAAGGATCCGTATGGTTATAGATTTTTTTAAAATAAATTTAGGTTTTATTTGGCAAACACATGTTTGGCTATAGACTTTGTCTATATTTTGGTAAAATCCCAAAACCAGCTGGGCCAAAATTTCACTATTACATTTTATAAAAATTGCCCCAAACTTTTGTATTTTATAAAAGAGCCTGTCAGTTATTATTTTGTAATAATGTTGCTTCGTCTTCTTGGTCATCTGATAGTGTATCATGTAATTCATTATAAAAATTATAATTTTGTACCAAATTTATTTATGTTCAGAACTACGATTTGCGATAATATAATGAATGTTATTGATAATGGTGTTGTTGGATATTTATGATAGTTTTTAGAACTTGTGGGTATAAGTCATGTTTCATATTTTTTCAAAATAAGTTTGGGAAATATATTTTGAAAACTAATGTTCAAACATATTTTCATCTTCAAACTAAACTTCTCCAATTAAATTTTTCAAAATAAATTTAAAAATTGATGACCAAACGCTAATTAAGTATCGAATAATTACATACATCAAAAGAAAAAAGAGAAAAAGAAGAGGAGTAGGGGAACATTTGTTATAAAATAAAGACTGTAAAGTAAATAAACGAAGACAAGTAGAGAGAGAGAGAGAGATTGATATATATTTAACTTTCAAACTGATGTAGATAATGAACTGAAAACTCCTCTATTTATAGAAGAAAGGAAGTAGCTGCGAGGCTTTTCAGGAAGCAGCTGCAAGGCTTTTCTTCAGCTGCTTGTAAGTTGTCTGCATGAGCTGATTGCAACCTGCTTGTTTAATAAGAAGCTGCTGCAAATCATTTCATTGAGTTGCTTGCAACCTGTTTGCATCAGATGCTTGTAGATAAACTTCAACAGAGTACTAAATGGATAATCTTCTTCAGGAAGATTATCTATAGCGGAGTAATAAATGGACATCCACAATATATAACTTCATAACACTCCCCCTTGGATGTTCACTAAAGATAATGTGCCTCGTTAAAACCTTACTAGGAAAACCCAGTGGAAAAACAACCTAGTGAAGGAAAAAGAGTACACATATTTAGTTATACGCATTTCGATCTATCTCATTAAAAACCTTACAAGAAAAACCTCATGGGAAAAAACTTAGTAAGGGAAAAAAAGTGCAGCGCGTATTTCACTTCCCCTTATGAAAACCTTATTTCAAATATTTGAGTCTCCGCATTCCAATATTGTATACCATCTTCTCAAAAGTTGAAGTTGGCAAAGATTTAGTGAACAAATCTGTCGGATTGTCACTTGAACGGATCTGTTGCACATCAATGTCACTATTTTTCTGAAGATCATGTGTGTAGAAGAATTTTGGTGAAATGTGATTCGTTCTATCTCCTTTTATAAATCCCCCATTCAATTGGGTTATGCATGCAACATTATCTTCGTATAAAATTGTGGATCCTTTATCACATTCCAAACCATATTTTTCTTGAATAGAATGAATCACTGATCTCAACCATCACATTTCCTACTTGTTTCATGAATAGCTATTATCTCAGCATGATTTGAAGAAGTAGCAGTAATAGATTGCTTTGTGAAGATATGACAATACCTCCACATGTAAACACATACCGGATTTAAGATCGAGCTTTATAGGGATCAAATAAATAACCTGCATTTGCATAACCAATACAATCTGCACCACCTTTGTTAGCATTAACAAGATACATAAGTGCACCAATTGCACTGAGATAGAGTATTTTAGGACCAAGGAGTTCCTCATCCTCTTCTAGAGTTCGGAATAGATCCTTATTCACTTCAAGTGATCGAACAATCATTGGTGTACTCAATGGGTGCGCTTTGTCCATGTAAAAGCATTTTAAGGACCTTTCTATATAGGCAAATTGATAGATAAAGATCCCGTCTGCTAAATATTCAATTTGCAGACTAAGACAAAGTTTTGTGTTTCCAAGATCTTTCATCTCAAATTCTTTCTTAAGATATTCAATTGCCTTTTGGAGCTCTTCTGGAGTTCCAACAAGATTTATGTCATCAATATAAACAACAAGGATAACAAATTCTGATGACATCTTCATTATAAAAATACCTGGACAAATAACATCACTTACGTAACCTTCTTTCAGCAAATATTCACCGAGACGATAATACCATATGCACCCAAATTACTTTAAAAGGTACAATGACGTTTGCAATCTGATCGAGTACATTTCTCGAGACTTTCTACTATATGCTTCATGAATTTTAAATCCTTCAGGGATATTCATATTGATTTAATCAAATGAGTCATATATGTTATGACTTGTATTTAAATGGCATGACATCTTCAGGTGTCTGGACTGCAGGTCCGATCCTCACAATCTTTTACAATATTATTGTATCAAATATATCGTCGACGATCATTTTGTACCGGTTCATAAGCGACATAACTTATGAGATCTCATCACTTTCTTTATTTTCAGGTACCTGAACTTCTTCTGGAGTTTCATGAAATGTTATGTCGTGGGCTCTTCTATAACTCATTTCCTCCTTATTATGATCATTTTGATCAGTTGCTCCTATCCTTTTCAAGGATTCTTACCTTTGGAACCGATTGGTCTACCACGCTTCATGCGTACAGTAAACTCCATTCTTCAGGGATTTTAATTTTAGTAGGAGCATTCGCAGCTGAAATATGATATTTTATTTTGGATCAGCAAATGCTTCTGGCATTTGACTTGAATTATCTTTTGAGTGAGGATGATAATTCGATTCATATAGCATATTTTTCAGTTGTTCATTCCATCCCCCAAATGTTAGAAAAACTAACATATATCCCTAATCTTCTTTGGAAAAAATATCTTTGTGTATTGTGATAGTGAAATTAATCATGTACCACATCAAAAGTTATTAGATAGTAAAAATATTTGGTTTCTGATCCTAAAAAAATTGTGAGGGGAGGACTTATCATATATTTTTGGTCTGATGCATACAAGTGCTTTTGTATGCAATTTAGAAGATCTTAGACCAACACATGAAACTTTGTTCTCATAAGCAATAGTTTAGTCATTGAATTTCAATGCTAAACCAGCTTGGATATAAACCAACATTATCAAGATGAACTGTCTTGATTTCATAATCTGAAAATTATGCTCTTAACTGGAAAATATTGTTGGGATTTCAAAAACTTCCAGCTGGTCACCTTATTTCTTCGCTGAAGGTGCGATCCCCCGTTCCATCAATGCTACTTTCCTTGCTTTGATTCCTAATATTTTTATGTAGGACTACCTCTATTTAAATCTAAAAAAAAAAAATCTCATCTTCTGGATAGAAAAGCAATTTCAAATGCCAAACTGCAGGTTGACAATAATCGCACATGTAACCATTTCATATATGCATCTATAAGTGGTTCACATGATAGGTGAATGAGCCCATATCACCTTTTATATATTTCAGATTAGGGTCTTAGTCCCAACTTTAGCTGGTATAATCAATTTATTATGAGAACAAGCAACACAAGAAAACTCTTGAAGAATCTTCCAGTTCTTCAGTATATGCTTATCTGAATTCTCAAATAGCTCATTTAAAAATGACAAATGAAAACTTCAAGTTTATCATGACGTATGCTATCTCTTAGTAAACTTCTGGTTTTACTATGTCATAAAATTTTGTATTAGTAAACTTCTGATTTACTGTGGCTACTTTTGTATCAGCGAATTCTTGATTTACTGTAGCTACTTTTGCCTCAGTAAAACTTCTGATTTATTGGGACTGTTTTTGTATTAGTAAACTTCTGATTTACTGTGATACGTGATGTAGTATAAATTGAAGAATAAGGCGGTTAACTTCTCACATACATATTATTTTACCCCCTATGATTGTGGAACCAGGAAGATTTTCAATTTTTCAATCATTTGTAATCTCAATAGGATAGCCATTTGTATTAGTAAACTTCAGGTTTACTACAACATATGTTTTGACCATAATCATATAATATGAATGACATATTTGTATATAAGCTCTTCGAGAGCCTTCATTTTTATCCACAATCTAATATTATTTGGACACTACTGGTGTCATGTGTCTTCTAGACAAAGAATTAGCTCTTCAGGAGTTTTTGATAAATTTTGTACTACCAAATATCGCTCAGACACTTCTGGTGACATGAGAAAAAAATCATAATCAAATGAACAATAGAAAGACAATACTAAATTTATAAATATAAGAAATTAAGAATTTCAATATTTTTACCACCAACTTTGTCACAAATGTCTCCTTCAGGAGAAACGCTATAACATCTGAATATTTTATATCGAAGCGCCACATAGTCATTACATCATTTAGGGAAAGATACATAATCTGTTATTTTCTTCGGGGAACTCAATAACTAACTATAATATATTGATGTGGTTGTAGTAGAAAATATTCTACAAGAATGTTTTTACCTTAGAGTGATATTTAATAAAATTATCCAAGATGTTTTACGTACAATAGGTACGTGCGACAATGATTTTTATGCCACAAAATAATATTTATATCCTCTGTTATTCTAGCTCTTCAGGAAGTGAGTTATAGTATTTCTTCATTCACTCCAGGGAATGAAAATGTCTTCAAAAATAACTTTGAATAGCCCATTATTTTGTTTAAGCACAGAAAGACACAATTTCATAATCTTTTCCTACTTCAGGAGAAAAATGAAATTGTTTTACTACTCCGGGAGCAAATTCAAAGTACGAAATATTGAGTATATATATTCTCTCAATCATATTACCTCTTCTGGAGGTGAATCGTAATATATTCACATTAAGAGCGCGTTCATATATTGTCACATTCACTTCAGGGAATGGATTAATATTTATCAAAAGTTCTCATCCTTCAGGTAATGGAACATAATTATCTGAACGTGCATTAATCACACCAAATTGTGTGATAGCTTAGAAATGCTACTTCAGGAGCAAATAAAGGCATGCAAGTAATATAGAGAAATTTTCTCTAACTTATCTTCAATTGTAACAATAGAAAGCCTAAATTATCACTTCTGGTGGTCATAGGCATATACTACTTCTGGTGGTTAACAAAACTTAGTTACAATGAGATATACGAAACACAACCACTTCTGGTGGTTGTATATTTCTTGCAAACTCTGTTGGATTTTAAGTGAATCTAATAATGTTACCCATTTTGTAATCCTTTATTAAGATAATCAAAATGAAAATAAGTACCAAAATAGCGACTGTATAAGTATACATAGCCCGCAATCATTTTCTACAGAAACTACTGGGGTAGTCTCGCCATCATATAATAGCTTAAGTAAAATCATTTTTTTTTCTTTTCAATTTCACGAGATCTCATCCAAGTAAAATGGCATCTACATCATTAGTTGGCTAGAAAGACGTGATTAACATACATGATAAATATATATTTAGAACAAGAGAGTTCATACCTTGGATACTTTCAAAGATTTGCTCGATATGGCTGAGTCTCGTGCTGATAACGTATTATAAAATGAAAAGTGTAAAGTAAATAAACCGAAGAAAAGTAGAGAGAGAGAGATTGATATATATTCAACTTTCAAATTGATGTAGATAATGAACTGAAAACTCCTCTATTTATAGAAGAAAGGAAGTAACGTTGGCTTTTCAGGAAGCAGCTGCAAGGCTTTTCTTGCTTGTAAGTTGTCTGCATGAACTGCTTGCAACCTGTCTGCTTAATAAGAAGCTACTGCAAATCATTTTATTGAATTACTTGTAACCTGCCTGTATCAGCTACTTGTAGATAAACTTCAACAGGGTATTAAGTGAATAATCTTCTTCAAAAAAATTATCTATAACAGAATAATAAATAAACATCCACGGTATAATAATTTCATAACAACATTAACTTTGTAAAGGGCAAAATGCTAACTTTGTGGACAAGAGGCCAAACATTAAAGAAAGAAAAGGAGGGCCTCTACTCTTTGATTTGACACAACCTTACAGTTTGGTCGGCTTGTGGATGACATTATGAGGGCCATAATTCAATTATCAATGCTACTTTTCTTTCACTTTATTATATTGTTCTTTGCTTTAATCCAACTATTTTATGTCCTCTCTCCTAAAATTGTTTCTTTCTCTTCAACTTCTCTCCCCCTTAAAATGTTACTCCTTCTCTCATATTTTTATATCATAGTACATGGTATTTAATTATAAATAAAGTTAAGATATTATCTTCACATCATTAATGATTCATGTTAGTTATTTCATATATAAAATATTAAGAGCAAATTACTCCAATCACTCGTATAATATGATTTAGCCATAGATACACTTTTTCTATTTTAAACTCAAACACCGATACTTCCGAGCTATATAATGATAATGTAACTCAAATACAACAATGGCATTCATATTTTTTAAAGTCAAACACTTAAATTTAGCTAGTGTTTGACCATAAATTTCCAATTTATTTTGAAAAATCTTATTGGGTAATGTTTGGTTTGAAAATGAAAATGTATTTGTACATATGTTTTCAAAACATATTTCCCAATTTTATTTTGAAAAAATATGTATTAAATTCCAAGTTTTGGGATTTTGGCCAAAATCAGCAATTGGGATGATTTTGGAATTTGAAATTTTGTCAAATTATGGGCAAAATTTATGGCCAAACATGAGTTTACCAAATAAATTCCAAATTTATTTTGACAAAACTCATGGCCAAACGAGTCCCTATCGTATAACTATATTTCTGACACAATATTTCAGAAAGGGAGGTAACTGTAATTTAATTATTTTTCAGGGAAATGTCTTTAATATTGTCAATTAGAGGAGATATAACCTACATTCCAAATTACCGTTCACTGCAATGACTTTTTATTCAGTATTCTAACTTGAGATATATTGAAATGGATAGACAGATGTAAAAACATTTTAGGTCTCATCGAAATTGCATAAAAAGCTAAAGGGATATTATTGACACAATTTTATTTTCAGAGGAGTGTTTCATGGATAAGTATACATAAAAATAATGTTCATAAAATGGGAGGATAATGTTAATAATTTTCCTGGAGAGGAAGAATGTTTCATTTCTTTTCCCAGGAGCCCATATATTCATAATGCATGCATAGACCTTCGAGAGGATCTGCTATTGGGGCAATTCTTGATATAATGAGTAATTTTTTTTCCATACTAAAAGATTAAAATCTCGAGAAAGATTATGATTTAATAGTTGTTAAAAGTTAACAATGAAAATTGATGATCTCAAGACTGCATTCTTTTTGGGGTATCTTAAGAGTGACGCAGTGGAACGTAAAATTAATTGTAGGCAAAGAATCAATCGGTCGTATGTTCTTTTCTTATTTTATGACTTGGGAGACGGATAGTTTGGTTTTGGAGGGTTCGGGTTGAATCCGAAACACTTAGTTCCATTATAGAGGTCTAAGGCGGTCAAGTTTGACTTGAGTCAGCACTTTGAGTAAACGATCTCGAAATCAGGATTTGAAAGTTCCAATAGGTTCCTACGATAATTTTGGACTTAGGCGTATGTTTGGATCGAATTTCGGATGGTCCGAGAGCATTTAAGCGCTTGGAAGTTGTTATCTTGAAGGTTTTAGAGTTTTCTATGTTTGATTTGAAGTAGACTTTGGTGTTATCCATGTCCATTTGGGTTTCTGAGCCTTAGAATAGGTTCATATAGTGATTGGCGACTTGTGTGTAAAATTTGACGTCATTACAAATTGTCTAAATATGATTCGTCGCGTTCGGAGTTAGTTGGAAGAAAGTTTGAAGTTTAGAAGTTGATTTATTTAGTTTTGAGGTGTGACTCTTGATTTCGATGTTATTTTACGTGTTATGAGACTTTGATTAGGTCAGAAGTATGTTTATGGAATTGTTGATACGTTTGGACAGGGTCCCGAATGGCTCGTGTGAGTCTCGGATCACCCGGAGCAAGGTTGAAGTTGGCAGATTTTACTTCGCGATCGCGAAGGACGCAGGAGGCTGTTGAAGGGGGCAGTGGTTTGTTCTTCGCGAACACGATGGAGGCCACGCGAACGCGATAGTGGACCTGGCACCTCTTCGCGAATGCGGAGCTACCTTCGCGAACGTGAAAAAGGTAGAGGCAGGGAGAATTGGAAGGTGTTTGACCTTCGCGAACGCGTCTAGGTGACCGCGAATGCGGAGGGACTGGGGAAGGAGGCATCACAAATGCGGTCTGGGAGTCGCGAACGCAAAGAGAAAATTCTGTGCAGGAGCAGTTTGGCCTTTGCAATCGCGAGTTGGGTTAAGAAATTACTCTAATAGTTAAATTATGATCTTTTGAGCACATATTGATTGGTTTGTACGTCCTTTGACTAGTTTCGGGTTGCTCGACATCGATTTGAGGCGACTTGTGGGGTTTGAGAGCCGAGTAGTGGGCTTGGAAGCGAGGTAAGTATCTTGCCTAATCTTGTAAGGGGGAATTATTCCCGTATGTATTTTAATTGTTGTGTGCTACTTTTTATGGGTGCTACATATGTACTAGGTGACGAGAGTCCGTGCTTAGCTTAATTCATATTTATGTCCGGGTAGACTTAGATCTTTACCATGCCTTAATTGTACTATTTGAATTAAACTTATTTGTTTGGTTACTTGAAATTAGAATTGAGATTTAGGCTAGAATAAATATATTGACCGAGCCTCTTACTTGGATATTGTGGGATATTTGAGAGTTTTGTGTCTTCTTGACTCGCACACATCTATGTGAATGAGAGAGTTCTTCTATTCTTATGGGATCGGGTTATTCGCCTGGGCAGTATTGTGAGTTATTCTTATGTGATCAGGTTGTTCGCCTCGACGGTATTGTTTAACACTATTCTTATGGATCGGGTCTTTCGCCTCGACAATATTGTGAGTTATTCTTATGGGATCGGGTCGTTCACATTGGCGGTATTGTGTAACACTATTCTTATAGTATCGGGATGTACACATCGGTAGACTCGTGTGTAATACTTGATAGGGAGTCAACGTACTTAACGACCCGACTGGTCGTTTTGAGCATCTACACTTCGCTCGGTAGTTTGAGGGCTCGAGTATCTCTGCATGATGTATTATGATTTGCGTAAATCGTCGGTGTTGGTTTTCAAGTTATCCGGAATCGATTTGGAAGAATGAACTTCAAGATTTAATCTCTAAGTTGGAAGAGTTGACCAAGTTTGACCTTTTAGCAATTGGATCTCCGAATGGAGTTTCGTTAGCTCCATTGGGTGATTTTGGACTTAGGAGCGCGTCCGGATTGTAATTTGGAGGTCCGTAGTCGAATTTGTCTTGAAATGGCGAAAGTTGGATTTTTGGGAAGTTTGACTGGGGGTGAATTTTTTTGATATCGGGGTCGGATTTTGATTCCGCAATTTGGAGTGGGTCTGTAATGTCAATGCGACGTGTGTGCAAAACTTTGAGGTCAATTGGATGCGTTTTGATAGGTTTCGGCATCGGTTGTAGAAGTTGAAGTTTCAAAATTCATTGATTTGACTTGAGGTGCGATTCGTCGTTTCAAGGTTGTTATACATGATTTGAAGCTATGAATAGGTTCGTTTCGTCATGTAGAACTTGTCTGCAAATTTTGGGGCCATTTGGAGTTGATTTGATATGGTTCGGATGTTCGGTTGCAATTCTAGAGGTTTTTGAAGTTTACTTTGATCTTCATGCGTTTTGGCGTCTGATTCGTGATTTTAGAGGTTATTTTTATGTTTTGACCGCTCGAGCGAGTTCATGCTATATTTTCAGACTTGTGTGGGTGTTTAGTTTGGAGCCTCAGGGGCTCGGGTGAGTTTCGAATTAGCTTCGGAGTGTTTTGTTAAGAATCTTGAGTGTTGTTCTGGTTTCATCGTATTTGCGATGTTTTGGTTGCAAATACGACTACCTCATTTGCTAGGTAGTCTTCGCATTTGCGAATCTGGGCTGCTGGGGACTGGATCACATTTGCGATGAAATTATCGCTTTTGCGAAGCCTGAAGAGTTTTGCATTTGTGAACTCTGTATCTCATTTGCAATGAAGGCCTGGTCTGTCAGGGGCCGCATTTACAATGTTTTGTCCGCATTTGCGGAGGTCACATTTACGAACCCCCTGTGGCAAATGCGACATCTGCAGCATGCTAAATGCTGGGCATTCCGAGACTTAGCTTCATTTTGTGATATTTTGAACCCTAGCTTCGATGGGACGCAATTTTGTGAAGGGATTTTCATACCAAATCATTGGGTAAGTATATCTAATCAATTCTCAACTACATTTCATGATTTTACATAAGATTTAACATCAAATTCATGGGAATCTAGGGAAATATTTGGGGATTTTGTCAAAACTTTGAAAAATAAAAATTTGGGATTTGAGAGTTGAATAGGACTCAGATTTGGAAACAAAATACATATTTGAACTCGTGAGGCTATGGGGGAGTCAAGAACTACCCTTGGACCCGGGTTTTGACCGGGCGGGCTCGGGGGTTGACTTTTAAGAAATTATATAAAAATTACAGCTTTATTAATTGAAATTGTTTTCCCTTGCATTGTGTGATGTATTTAAGTCGTCTTTGGCTAGATTGAGCCGACCGGAGGTGAACTTGTAAAGAAAAAGCTAAATTGAGTATGGAGTTAGCTGAATTGAAGTAAGTGTCTTGCCTAACTTGTTGAGGAAATTTTCCTACTATATCACATTGTTTGCTACATACGGGGGTGATACATATATGAGGTGACGCGCATATATGCATGTGTCAGGTTTAACCATGCTCGGAGGTAAATTATGTTATAAATCGAGTCTTGTAGAAGCACGTGACCTTCTTGCTTCATGCTTACTTGACTCATAGATACTAAGAACATAGTATCAAATGTTAGAAACTAAGACTTAGCTTATTATAACTTGATCAAATTTGATGGAATTCTGAGAATACATTGATGTGTCTAATTCGGTCATCATTATGCGTAATTATTAATACATTGCTACAGCCAATATTCTTGAGATACTAGATTCTATACTTGTGTTGTAGATCATTCGTGAGATTTTTTGAAATACTTGAATAAGAAGGTTCTCGCGGTTTATTGAAGTATTGTTGGCTTGGAAAGTTGTAACTGGGATTCATTTGGATTGTTTGTTTAAACACTCTCTTTGACGTTATTTATGCTTCCTGTCTTGTTTTTCATTTATGTACATATGCTTGGTAAGGAAAAGTGTAAAGCACGAAGGGTGATGTCGTGCCATATCATTGAGAGTAAAAGAACGAAGGGTGATGTTGTGCAATATTATTGAGAGTAAACGCACGAAGGGTGATGCCGTGATATATCATTTGTGAGTAAAAGCACGAAGGGTGATGTCGTGCCATATTATGTGAGTGTAAATCACGAAGGGTGATGCCGTGCCATATTATGTGAGTGTAAATCACGAGGGTGGTGCCGTGCCATTTCATTTATATTATCATGCTTTAAATTATCATGAGTTTATGGCACGATGGGTGTTTCCGTGCGGGTGGGGACGTGGGACATGCATTATATTATGATATATTTTCCTTGTGTATACGTCCATGCCTTTACATTTAGCTGTTATTGTCGTATTTATAGTTCTTACATGACTTGTTGTTAATGCCATGTTCTTGTTCTCTATCTTATTTGTTATTGTGTCTCTCATGCCTCCTACTTTCTAAACTTGCAAATACCATGCCTACTTCCTGCTGTCATAATTACATCTTTGTCGTATCTATTTTGTTGCACTTAGTACAAGCCTTCTACCATGTTAGTTATCCATGCTTCTACTTGTTAACTCATAAAGATCATGTGTTCCCCTATTATTCGTTATATTGGTATTTATGCCTCCACCATGTTAGTTAGTTGAAGTTACATTCCTTTTTCTAATTGTTGCCATTACCTCTATGCTTTCTGCCTAGTCTGTTACTGATGCCCTTATGTACATCCTCGTTCATTATTGCTACTTGCTTATTTCCTACTTTGTCATTACTATTATCGGTATTTCTGCTATCCGGTTGGTACTGTTTTATACATATTGGTGAGGATGAGATAAATGCACGAAGGGTGTTTCCGTTCAATTGACTTGATATCAGAGTATATTCCTCACGCTATGTAAGTTGTGGGGTGAATATTGTGGTTTATTGGTTTTCATTATAAGGAAAAGATTGGGCGAGATATTGGAAACTGTTGAATTGTGAACTATTCTAGTACTTTGTTATTGCTTTGTACATTCATTTCGTGTACTCTATTATGTTATATTGTAGTATAGTTCTATTGCTAGTTTACGGTAGAGATTTTATCAGTGAGCATATTTTAACTAAAATCCTCGTTACTACTTCGACGAGGTTAGACAAAATACTTACTGGGTACATGGAGTTGGTTGTACTCATACTACACTTCTGCACCTTTCGTGCAGATTTTTGGAGCGGAGCTGCTGGTGATGTCAGGAGCTGACCCTGTGCATTCCGGATATAGCTTTCACTTGTCCTTGGTAGCTTTAGATTTTGTTAATCTGTTTATGTAACCTTCAAACAGATCATGTAATTATTTGTATCAGCATTGTAAATTCCAAGTCTTAGAAGCTCGTGATTCGTACTACCGGTTTTTGGTTTAATTTGTAAAAATTCAGATAACTCTTCACTATTTTCCAATAATTTCATTTGGATTGTATTGACTGTTAGTTGGCTTACCTAGAAGGTCGAGTTATGTGCCATCACGACTAGTGATTTTTGGTTCGTGACAGTTTTCCTGACTTAAGATCGGATTTTGTACTAGTATTGGTTGATCTTGTTCCTTCGAGGCAGTTTGTGATACTTTAATTTTTTGTAATTGTTCTTACTTAAGTATCATATTATTTACATGTATTTGTCTCGTTGATACGTATTTTGTTTCATACCTGTCTATTTTATGTACATTGTTATTTGACCACTAGTAAGTATCGATGTCGACCTCTCATCACTACTTCTTCTAGGTTAAATTAGGTACTTACTGGGTACGCGTTGATTTATGTACTCACAATATACTTCACTAATTGTGCAGGTACTAAGGTAGGTACTTCAGGCGGTCATTCGGGAGCGTAGACACACTATCCGAAGACTTAGTCGTGAGCGGCTCTCCATACTTTGATCTGCAGCACCCGGAGTTTCCTTCTTGTTATATTTATTATTTTCGCCAATTTTATTCTAGTCAGTAGCTATAGTTGTTTTGTATATTCTACTAGATTGCTCATACACTTGTGACATCGGGCTAGTTCAAGTTCTTCAACCAAAGCCCATGCTCGGCTTCATTGTTGGTTAACAGTACTGTTCTAATGGCTTGCCTCAGGGTTTTCCCCGAATGAGTGATTAAAACTACCCCAAGACGGGACCCTTTTACATTAGAAGCTCCATCTATATCAACAGTGCTTCTTTAGCATCTAAAGGCATTTATCCCGAACTGAAATCATCCACGAAGCTGGCCAGAACCCATGACTTGATTGCAGTCCTGGGCTTGCATTCAATGTCGAATTAACTAACTTTGACTGCCCATTTAGCCAAATGACCCGACAACTCAGGCTTATGCATGACATTCCATAAGGGAAAGGTGTCACAACGACTATCAGATGACATTGAAAATAAGACCTAATCTTTCGAAAGGCAACTACCAGAGCTTTGGCTAGATTTTCAAGGTGCGGATAATGTGTCTCTACTCTCGGTAGTATTTTACTAGCATAATACATGGGAAATTGCATGCTTTATTCTTCCTGGACCAAAATAATTCTTACCTCTACTTCCGAGATTGCTAGATAGATCAACAAATTGCTCACCTTCCCCTGGTTTTAACAACAATGGAGGGCTAGACAAGTACCATTTTAGGTCCTTCAGTGCCTGTTGGCATTCTGGAGTCCATACGAAATTGTTCTTCTTTTTCAAAAGTAAAAAGAAATGATAGCACTTTTTCGAAGACGTCGAGATGAACCTGCTTAGAGCCGCCAATCTACGGGTCAACCTCTGTGCTTCCTTCATGCTTTTCAGCTGGTCCGTGATATCCTCGATGGCTTTGATCTTATTGGGGTTTACCTCGATTCCTCTTTGAGAGACCAGAAAACCTAAGAACTTACCAGAACCAACTCTGAAGGCGCACTTCTCCTGGTTTAGCTTCATATTGTACATTCTAAAAATGTCGAATGTCTCTTGAAGATGTTTCAGATGACCTCATATTTTGCACACAAGTTTCAAATGACATAACAAAGTTATTCTAATTTCCGAAACCAAAACCCAAATCCGATATCATCAAAGTCAACTTTCGGTTAAACTTATGAACATTCCAAAACTCCAAATTGCCAACTTTCGTCAACTAACGCCAAAACCTTCAAGAAACATTCAAATGCAAATCCGGGCATACGCCCAAGTCCAAAATCCCCATCCGAACCTAAAAACCCATAAAAACTCCGATCTGGGGTCAAATACACAAAAGTCAAACTTGGTCAACTCTCCCAACTTAAAGCTTCTAACACGAGATTCATTTTTCCAAATTAATTCTGAATCACCTGGAAACCAAAACCTATAATTCACACAGGTCATAATACATTATATGAAGCTTCTCAAGACTTTAAACAGCTAAACAAAATGCAAATACTTAAAATGACATGTTGGGTGGTTACAAGCTGCCCTTACCTATTTCTTTGCTCCATGTTATTACTCACAATATATTGTGTTGCAGCTGTTTATTCTGAGATGTAAAGTTGCTTTTGACATTGAGTTTAGTTCAAGGGAGATTTAAAAAGTTAAAAACCAGAAATGCTAAGACAAGAAGTGACCTAGTAATAGAAAAGGGACTGAAATCAGAGGACCTCTAAAGACTTTGTTCTACTTTTCTCTTTATAGGTTTCATATCATTTTCAGTCCAACCCGCATAATGAAGAGGCTAACTATGTAGGTTTTCTTTTTGTATGGTAGCTCTAACATGCAAACAAGGACCACTCTTTAACTCCAAATAGAACAAAATCTTAGTTTTTTCTTTATCAAAATCTTATACAAGTTCGGTCGTTACTATATAAACCAAGTTGTAATCAAGGCACGAAAAAGAATTGTGTCTACGTAGAATCAAGAAATGGACCCTTTTGTCTGCACTACTCTTGACACAAACACCTTTCTAATTATGTACAGATTGATACTGATTTTCACCCTCTTGAAGGAACACTACTATGGGCTATATATTTTTCATTGCCAACTATATATAGCAGGCTTTTTTTTTTTTGATCTTTTTTGTGGAGTGGTGTTGGGATAGGGAATGGGGTCAATTGTCATGGCCGTTTCATAATCACAAATTAATTAATGATGAGTTCTGGTAAAACCCAAAAGTTAAGTACATAGAAGCATCATTTTCGTGGATGGTTTTTTTTTGTTTTCTTAAATCATCACTTCTTCATCTCTGGAGGGCCAAAAAGTCATAGAGATTTGTCTCCAGGGGTTTGAAATTAATTTCTAGCTTTTCAATTATTTATCTATTTTTAGATGAATCTTTGTGTTACGAGGAGGTAAGAAATTCAAGCGGTGAAAACAATATCTCGTAGAAATGTGAGGTAACATGAACTGATTGGATAGTATTTTAAATTGCAATTAGATATCAAAAAGTAAGCATGCAGAAGTGTATACTGAACCAAACCAACTATATTGGTTTGGATTGGTTCGGTTTTGTCGGATTTTTTGGAATTTTTTTGTTATATGAGTATTATTTAATCTTACTTTGTTAAATTTTTTATAAGTAAAGTATATGTTTAGTAAAAATTTTAAAAAAATGATAAATATATGATATATTAAAATATTATTATATATGGAAGAATTTTCTTAGTAACGTATGACAGTTATTTTTTTGTCGTCTAGCAATAATTTTACGTTGATGTACTCTTTCAAAATTAACTGAATTTAATAATTAAACATAAAATGAATATGAACCTATATAATATAATGATATGTTCTATTTAATTTTAAATTGTCAAAATACCATTTCAAATTCAAAAAAAATATAACAATTTAATAGAACTTGACATATGAATACGAAAGAACAAAGAAATTGACGCATTTTACTAACACTTGATAAGAAAGTGATCATATAACTCATTATTTAAAGTTAATAAATATAGAGCACTTGATCATATTTAATTAAATATTACATCCCATAAGAGAATCGTAAATATTTCTAGACATTTTTTTAAGAAAATTCTATAAAAAGTCTTAAAAGTATATATATGAACATTATATATTTATATATCGGTTTGGTCAGAATTTCTTTACTCAATACTAAACCAAATTTTTTTCGATTTGGTATAATTTTTCGGTTTGATTTGTACACCTCTAAAAGCAGCAAAGCTAATAAAAGTTACCAGAGGTTGGTCGCCTAAATATGAAAAAGTAAAAACATATAATTAACTTGGTAAAAGAAGATTGAAAACATTTTTACGAGAAAATACACAACTTAGAGATGTATTACATTAGACTATAAATGATTAGAGGGATTGACACGGATATTTCAGAAAATAGAGGGAAGGCATAACTCATATTTCGAACGTACATCAGAGTCACAGATGACAACGATGTCTGTACATAAAACCCAAATTTATTTACCCGAATTTATCTATGCTCATTTTTTTTATATTTTATACTTAAGCGGCATATTTATTTTACCCGCTCTACTCATTCTTATCTTTGTCATTGTTTAACATGAAAGTTCATGTTCTCAGATTCATATGCATATTTGTTGTATCTTTTACGTGCATCACATTTTCCTAATACGTTTTTATCATTTTATCATAATAATACTAATTCAAAGTAATATAATATAATATTTATTAAATAATATATAAATATTATAAAAATATATGAACATGGAGAGCACATAAAGATATTATTATTATTATTATTTTAAAAATGTATCCATCAATGTTTATGCTCACACATTAAATAACATATTTAGAAAGTAAATTAGCTAACACTGAATTTTATTTCACCGTATGCCAAGAATTATTTTTTAAGAAACTCTATTTTCCCCAGCTCTTCTTTTCTTTAATTTTTTGTCCTTTGATTTAGTTTATCTTCTCCCTTTTTTGTCCTTTTGTTTTTCTTTTCAAAATCAAAAATAAAAATAAATATAGTATCTTATATTAGACTCATAAAAATATAGAAACAAATAATTAGATTACAAGAAGAGTAATTAAAACACTAACATAACTAGCTTTCTTATTAAAACCTAAGTAAGAGAAAATATGTTTTTATAAATTTTCTTTCTTTTGTATATAAAAATAATTTAATATCTAAAATATGACTCTATTTTTTGTAATTTTTTCACAATTAAAATTTGTTAAAGATGTTATAATAATTAAAATAATTAAATTTATGTTTAAATAGTCAATTTGACGAAGATTTTAAAGTAGATTATTAACGTTTGAGTTGAATTGAGTTGAACTAGCAAAGAAGATATATTTGTACTGAATACTAAAATATTATAATGTATACTGCATTGGTATACAATAATATCTAAAAGTATACAATTAATTATAACAATATACTATTATATTTTGAAGGAATGAACCAATCCTATATATAGTAAAATAACATTGTATATACTATTTTGGTATATAATTTTTAATTAAATAATGTATAATTTATTGCGTTGAACTGGCGAAGAAGAATTTGAACTGTATACCAAAATGATATATTATATACCATTTTGGTATACATTTCATTCTAATGATATACTATTATCGTATACTATATAATGTAACAGTATACTGTTAAAATTAGGTCCTTTTTTAATTTTTTAAATTTTTTATTGACAACTGATATTATTTCAATTTGATAATTGAATTAAAAAAAAATTCTTTTTAAACTCTTTGCGTACAATTGTATACCCTATTGGTATAGTTATATATTATACCGATATCATATGTTAGATGGAACATTTTTTGGTTGTATTAGCTACATTTAGCTGGTACACTATTTGATTTTTTTACTAATAGTATAATAGTACAATATCTTGAATTTTTTAAATTTTCCTTTATGCATGTGTATTATGTAATTATTTTGATTTTTTTCTTATGCGTTTGTTTTATATAATAGTATTATAGTACAATATCTTGAAATACATTATTATATTAATATGTGGTATATTACTTTTTTTTTTTCTCTTTATGCATGTGTAATTGTGTATTATGTAATAGTAGTATAGTCATATATAGTTGTCTGGAATTGATTAGTAGAACTGTATGCCCTATTGGTATAAATATATGTCATATTGGTATCATATGGTAGTTGTTTTTGGTTATTTTAGCTGCATTTTAAGTGAATTCTATTCTGAAATAATTTATATGATCATGTTTTGTTGTGTTGGATTTTCTTGTACCTATGGACATAGATTTGTGTATTATGTAATATTTTTATAGTTATATGCAGTTGTTGGAACGACTCAGCACAACTATATACCCTATTAGTATAGATATATACTATATTGGTATCATATGCTAGTTGAATTATTTTTTGGTTGTATTAGTTGCATTTAATTTGTACATTATTCTATTTTCTTTTAATAACAGTAATATCGTACAATATCTTGGAATACTTTATTATATTAATATGTGGTATATTATTTTTTTATTGTTTCTCTTTATGCATGTGTGTTATGTAATAATAGTATAGTCGTATAGTTGCCGAAAATTAACCAGTAAAACTGTATACCATGTTGGTATAGTTATATGCTACATTGGTGTCATATGGTAGTTTGAACATTAGTTTGGTTGTATTAGCTGCATTTTAAGTGAATTCTATTTTGAATTATTTATATGAACATGATTTGTAGTGCTGGAACTTTTTTGTGCCGATACACTTAGATTATGTGTATTATGTAATAGTTTTTATAGTTATAGGTAATTGTTGAAACAACCCCATACAACTATATACCTTGTTAGTATACGGAGTGAGCAAGTTACTTTGCGAATATTTAGCTTGCAATGCGAGCGTGTAATTTTCTGTCACGACCCAGAATTTCCACCGTCGGGACCGTAATGGCGCCTAACGTTTTACTTGCTAGGCAAGCCAACATTAGAGATCATTAAGCTATTTCTAAACTCTTTCAATTACTTACAACAATTAATCTACAATAACTAAAAGAAAAATACAAAAATTTATAATAGTCTTAACATTTATACACAATTACCCAGAATCTGGAGTCACAATCCACGAACATTCTAAGAATTACTACAAACATTTGTCCGAAGGAAGTAGAACTGTTTGAATAAAAGAAAAAAAGTAAACGAAAAGGATAGACGGGGACTTCAGGGCCTGTGAATGCCGACATGACTACTTTGAGTCTCCGATCAGATGAAGCCAACAACTAACTTAGGGTCAACTCGGTCCAACACCAAAATCTGCACAGAAAGTGCAGAGTGTAGTATCAATACAACCGACCCTATGTACTGGTAAGTGTCAAGCCTAACCTCGACGAAGGAGTGACGAGGCTACAATGGGTCACTCACAATAAAACCTATATATAGTGAATAATAATGACAGAAAAGAAGACAAAATAACGTAAAAAACAGTCACCTGCAAGGAATAAATATAGGATCCAACGTGTCTCATTAGTATTTAGCTATAACCAATCCTTAAGTGCAATTCAAAACTATCGGACAACTTACACAGTCGCAGAAAGAACATAAACACATAAATTATTGCGGCGCGCAACTCGATCCCGCCATACATATCACAATCCTCCCTTATTTCTTCTTAATATCATAGATAACAAAATATAGATAAAATATTGCGGTGCGCAACCCGACACCATATCATAATAAACACAATCACGGTTCCCCCTTATATCACCACATTCCACCCTTATTACACATGTTGCGGCGTGCAACCCGATCCCAGGGTACAATAATAATTCACCTTTATTCCTCCTCGATATTTCACCCTTATTCCATTTGTTGCGGCGTGCAACCCGATCCCACCATATTTGTATCAATTACACAGGGAATATAAAAGTTTCACAAATTAACACAAGACCTTTCTCAATAATTAAACTTTAGAACAAGGCAAATGGAAGTCTTATACTCAATAAAACTCTACACAAGTAATACTACTCAGCGAGACCAATCCAGAATATCACTAAAACACAATTAAGAACAACTTAAGCAAGTAATAGGGGATAAGGAAACTACGGTCCAACAATTATCTTCAACAAGGAGAAACAATATTTAACATGTTGCAATTAGGCATGGATGTACAAGTAGGCATGTAACAATTAAAGCAGGGAGGGAACAATATAAAGAGAACGGAAAAGAAACAGGCAAAACAGATAAATTAGCGGTGCATAAGTACTCGTCACCCCACATATACGCCGCTCACATGAGTTTTCATATAGCAATTAAAGCAAGGGTTTCTAATCCCTCAAGTCAAAGTTAGGCACAACACTTACCTCGATCCACAAGCCACTCACAGCTCAATTATCGCTTTTCCTCTAGATTCCACCTCCAAACCACTCGTATCTAGCCATAATTAACTTAATAACATCAAATATTGCTAAAGAAATCACTTACAATGCATAAATTTAGGTTTCCCAAACTTTTTGCCAAAAAGTCGAAAATCGACCCGGGCCCGCTTGGTCAAAACTCAAAGTTCGGACCAAAACCCATTCACCCATTCACCCCCGAGCCTGAATATACAATTAGTTTTGAAATTCGTCCCTAAATTAAGGTCTAAATTATAATTTTTCAAAAATCTCTAATTCCACCCAAACCCCCGATTTCTACCATGGAAATCCTAGATTTTAGGTTGAAAATTCATGAAATGTCATGGGAGATTGAAAGAAATTGAGTGAGGATCACTTACCAAAGTTTTGGGGAAGAATTGGTCTTAGAGAAATCTCCTCTAGGGTTCTTGGGTTCAAAATTTTGAAGAACAGGAGAAAAATCCCGTCTAAGTCTCTTTTCATCAACTGTAGATGTCGCAAATGCGACCTGGGCTTCGCAAATGCGAGAAAAGTATCGCAAATGCGAACTCCTTGCATCTCTTCTGCTTTGGAAAATGCAAACAATTTGTTGGCAATTGTGAACATTGAACCATCGCAAATGCGACAGAAATCTCGCAAATACGAGAATCCTAGTCCTATCCCATGCACGCAAATGTGAAGTGTCCTTCGCAAAAGCGAGGCTCTCATTTGCGAGCCATACCTCACATTTGTGAAGTCTGAAGTCCAACACCAGATGAAACTTGCACCAGTTGTATTCCTAAGTCCAAAACCACTCTGAAACTTATCTGAAACTCACCTGAACCCTCGGGGCTCTAAACCAAAAGTGCACATAAGTCTAAAAACATCATACGAACTTGATCGCACGATCAAAGCGCCAAAATAACACCTAGAACTACGAATTTAGCGGCAGATCACATGAAATTTTCAAGAAAGCTTTAGAATTTCTATTTTCTCAACTGGACGTCCGAATCACGTCAAACTAACTCCGTTTCTTACCAAACTTCACAGACAAGTCATAAATATTATATTGAACCTGTACTGGGCTCCGGAACAAAAATACGGTCACAGTATTAAAAATGCCAAACATAACTAGATTCTTAATACCATTTAATTTCAGACTTTTTTGTTTTCAACAAAAATTCATATATCGAGCTAGGGACCTCGGAATTCGACTTCGGGCATATGCCCAAGTCCTATATTTCAATACGGACCCATCGGGACCGCCAAAATACGGGTCCGGGTCCATTTACCCAAAACGTTGACCGAAGTCAACTAAAATTAACGTTTAAGGCAAAAATTCTTATTTTTATCAGTTTTTAACATATAAGCCTTCCGAGTCAATAACAGACTACGAGTCGAGAAAGGCTAAAATGAGTTATTTAAAGATTCGGAACACATAATTTAGTTCTAAAACATGAGATGACCTATTGTCGGCCCCTTTTTCTCACGAAATCGGGTTTCGACACGTGATAACTCTTTTAAAGGAAGGATTATAAAATAGAGAGTCACCACCTAACGGATCAAGGTGCGTTAGGGCACCTATTTGCAAATGACTCGGGATTAGTCAGTCTGCATCACCAAAGATCGGGTAAGGGATCAATTTACCTTGAGGAGAAGGTGTTAGGCACTCCTCGAGATCCACAACAGTAGGTCCCAGCCGTACTCGAATTATATGAATTATTCTAAGAGAAAAGAAACACTTGGACAAATAAAAAAATTACTTCAAACAGAAATAGGGGTCCTAAGCTTTTTAGCCTAAAGGGTCACCCCGTGCAACATAAATAATACTTAGTAACTCCCTCAAGACGGGGTGTTACTCATATTATTCAGCGGGCACAGACTATCATCTTCTGCTACCCGATTACTATCTTTAAGTTGTTTACCTAAAGCGCTCTAGTCAATTCTAAGTCGTACCCTATGCGTGCACTAATCGTCCCATGCCTATGGTCTAGGAGGCATTTGGATCTCTATTCAGGATGGTTCTAGACCTTAACTTAGGTTGCTTAAAAAAGAAAATACTAAGCGACATACAAAAAACAATTTAGGACTTTCAAATAGAAGCAAGTATGGGCTCAACTAGTTAACATTTTGACATCAAATGCACGCCAAACTGGTTAACATTTTGACAGATTTTAATTAATTAAAGTAGAATCCTATAGGCAAGATCTCTATGTGATATTAAACGAATGAGTAGACAGTCATGCGCAAGGCCAGTTTCTTAGTGCGATTGCCAAAACCTACATAAGTTTGCCTACTGTTTTTTGCATAATGAGATTAAGCTTACTAGCATGATATCTAGGCATTTTATGCGATAATAAACAGTGGCAATCATAGAAACATATCCAGAATTACTTGTTTTAATCCGATAGGCATGCTTTCTAGTGAGGTTAACAACACAATGTTTGAAAACTTATGAATAAACAGGAGAAAATGATAATTAAACAGATTCAAACCTATAGGCGTGCTTTCTATGATTAATCTAATTTTAGATCCTATCGACATGATTTCTATAAATCGTGAACAAAACAGTATAAAACAGGATTTTGCACATATATTGAATCATACCATTTCCTATAGGCATGGTCTCTAACAAGCAAAAATAGAACATCATTGAACCAAGCATTGAACCTATGGGCATGGCTACTAGCATATGATGACTGAACAGAATAAAGTACCTAGAGGAATGATTTCTAACATACAACATTTAACAACACAGTATTGAACCTATAGGCAGGATTTCTACCCAACTTTATTGCAAATGTAAAATAAGAACCCCTTCCCAATTTCACTAACACCCCAGAATTGTTATTACAAATAATTATTACAGACCAAAATTGAATATAGTAAATTACATAATAGATATAACTATAGGGAGCCTACAGTAAGCCCAAATACACCTGGACAGGCCAAGCCTTCAGATCACAACAACTTCAAAATCTCATGCTCACAAATACAAAATAACCAATTATTGAGAGATTCACCCATTGGACATATATCAAGGATAAGCATACAGAACCTAGGACCCTAGTGTGTCAGAGTTCCCAAGGGCTTCAAGAGCCTAGGGCAGTGCCCACACTAGGGAGGTTGATCAGAAATAATTCAGGGAAAGACTAGGGACCAGGTCCTAGTGTGTAGAGTTCACAAGGGTCTCGCATGAAGCCTGAGTAGTGCTCACACTAGGGAGGTCAAAGGACGGAACCTAAGTAACCTTGGCTTTCAGCCGGCTAAGAATAAGAATTCAGAAGGGCCAGGGGAGTAGAATGGGATTAGGAGATCCACTGAAGGACATAATCACATATACAAATAAATAACGGACAAGCTTGAACTTAGGCAGGCTTAGTCAAGTTTCAGGAAATAAACTCAATCACATGCTAACAAGGCAAGTCATAAGACATATTTATAGTGATAACAGAGGATCCAGATTAGGCTAAGTGCAGAAACTAGTATCACAGGAAGAAACCAATTAGCAATAGATCATGACAGGCTAAAAACTAATTAGGGCAATTGTTAGAAGTGTCAAAATATGATGAAAACAAGATCAAACAGGTCACATTATAGTAGATCAACAAACAGACTTGTAATTCTATTAATGCATACATTTATACATAGTTAACTATTATATAGCAAGAGATATAAGAACATGTTTAAATAACAAACTTAAACTTCGAGATATTACCATTAGTGACATATGGGTTAAGCAGGATCGAATTACAGACTCAAAGTCGATTTAAGTATGTCTCAACTACAAAATGTAATAGCATAACATAGTCTAATTGAAGTAACACATTAACAGAAATCAGAATGAAATGGCAAAGGTCTGATAACTCATCAGTTAAGATGAAGCAAGGAAGAAGGAAATCCAACGATATTGTGAATATCGCCAAACAAAGCAGAAACTTAACAATTTCTAACCTTGGCTTTCAGCCGGTCAGAAATCAGAATACAGAACAAGTTTTTATTCCAGAATGAAAAGCAAAAAGCCTTAGTTTTTGTAGTGTTCTTAAGAATTTTTTCGAACTTCCCCCCTTATCAAAGGGGAGTGCGGAGGGGTTTAAATAGTGTAAGAACTCAACACATAAACATGAAAATAATTAATTCAAACACTAAAAAGGCAAGCACTTAAATCAGTAAGGAAGAAAAATTTGAAACCCTAGTTTTAGGTAAAAATACACAAAATCGACAGAATCACATATTGCATAAAATGAACATAGACAGGAAATTATTCAAAAGAGAACACATAATCAAACCAGATTTGGTTCGATTAAAAAGGATCTGAAACCCTAGTTTAGGGCAAGTAAATGAAATCGACAGAAATAGGCAGATTCTCATATAATAAGGCGAATATGTCGAATCTCGTCTGAATCATCATTTGTCAGGACTCTTTGGCGTAAGTTCCTTGGCTTGGACAGGGAATTTATATAGACAAGATAGTACTCAAAATCAAAGCTTGAACCAGTTTTGGTTCGAATCAAAAGAGAATCTGTAAACCCTAACCTTAGGGTAAGTACGAATCAGCAAGATACGAACAAATCAGGCTGACACGACACAAAATAATGTGTGTGGACTTAATGTCGTACAGATTCAATAGAGGAAGATCGATTAGGATAGAATCAAAGTGGAGTACTTTCTATGTTTAGGCAAGTACTAAGTAATGTCTTAAAGAATCAACAAATCAAGGAAATATGTCGAAATGGTAAGAAATGGGGAGAAAATCCCATTAGGAACGGGATTGGGAGAGTATTTTGGAGAGGTGGAAGGCTAGGGTTCTTCAGAGGAGGGGAGTAGAGAGGAGGTGGATTAGGGGAAATGGGGTTAGGGTTTGGGAGATGGAGATATAAGGAAAGTGGGGGGATGTTTATGAGTCGTTGATCATATTTTATCAACGACTAGGATTTGAGCGGGGTTGGGTTGGGTTTAATTGAATGGGTAAGGGTACTGGCTAGTGGTATCAGTCCTGGGGTAGTTGGGTAGTTTAGGTCCTAAATTAATTGTAGAATTAGGGCAATATTTTAAATACTCAATTTTAATAAATAAATAATTTATAAAAATAATAGATAAATAAAAAAATATTATTTGTGCATGCAAAGTATTAAAAACATTTATTTAACATTATAAAAATACAAAGGGTTATTTTTTGCATAAATAATGTAATTATAAGTACATATGGGCTATTATTGCAAAATGTGCAATTTAGTATTAAAAATGCAAATGTAATTATAACAAATATACTAAAAATATTTAAAACCTAATATTGGTGTAAATGATAAGTTTAGATGATAAAATCATCATAAAAATAATTTGTAAGGTAATTAGTAGATATTTATATAATCAAACGCAGAAATAAATTGATTTAAAGCCTTTAAAAATTAAGAAAAATACTTGTATATGCTTGTAAATCAAATGATGATGCATATGCACTATTTTGAAATATGAAGTATATATAATCAGGTATCAACATCTGCCCCTCTTTACTCGGGAAGGATGAAATAGTTGTCGGGTAAAGAAGTGATGACCGATTTTGACCGAATGAGGTGTTTTGAAAAATATAGGCCGCACCCTGGTCTTTAAGCTGCCTATATATCCCTGATTTAGGAATCAGGCCATGTGTAGTTCTGGATCCAACAATGGACTAAATCGATGGAGTTGTTGTAAGAACGGACAAAATATTCTAGATAGGACCAATCGGGATTGGGAATTGATGTATCTGAGAATGGCTATGAATATTTGAACAGTTATCGGTTATGTTTGAAATAATTGAAGGGTATGAACTTTTAATGGAAATTGGAGCAAAGATTGCTCCAGCTAGGAGAACGGTTACTTCCTAGATCACCTGCAAATTCAAAATACGATGCGCGCATATATATTATCGCATAAATTTAAACATGATGCAAATTCTCTCTAGACCACGGAGATTGTCTTTGGACGGTGAGGATGATGTCCTTAGACCATGACGTCCCGGGCCATGAATTGTGCCGGTAAAGGATTCGCAGTCCATGAAATTATATTCTCAGACTATGAAGATGGTGTCTATTGAGAGATCCTCAGGCCATAGCATGGTGTCTTCCGGATATGAGGATGATGCCTTCGGACTTTGACGCTTTCAGAAAAATTGGCTATATTACAGCCCATGAGATGCAGAGACATGATGCTTGAGATAAAATAAGATAGAGCTTAGTCTTGTGTAAGATCGGAGGCAGAGCTTAGCCCCGAGAGAAGAGAATAATGCAGGGTTTTGGAATAGCAACATTTGTGGTTATGTAAGGAGAGACAATGATTAGTCTCGTGCAAGATTGGAGACAATGCTTAGTCTCATGCAGGGAAGGCAGAGCTTAGCCTTATGCAGTTGAGGAGGCAGGGCTTAGCCTCATGCAAAGTTGGAGACAGTGCTTAGTCTCATGCAATGGGAAGACAGTGCTTAGCCTTATGCATTTCAGGAGGAAGGGCTTAGCCTCATGCAAGGTTGAGACAATGCTTAGTCTCATGCAATGAGAAGGCAGTTCTTAGCCTTATGCAATTAAGAAGGCAGGGCTTAGCCTCATGTGAATATTTGAGACAATGCTTAGTCTCATGCAATGGGAAGTCAGAGCTTAGCCTTATGCAATTAAGGAGGCAGGGCTTAGCCTCATGCAAAGATTTGTGACAATGCTTAGTCTCATGCAATGGGAGGTCATATCTTAGCCTTATGCAATTAAGAAGGTAGGGCTTCGCTCATGCAAGATGGAGACAGTGCTTAGTCTCATGCAATGGGAAGGCAGTGCTTAGCCTTATGCAATTAAGGAGGCATGGCTTAGCCTCATGCAAAGATTTGAGACAATGCTTTGTCTCATGCAATGAATAGATAATAAGTATTAGCGAAGTATTTCTTAGCTGGAGATGAGTTTGGTAGCTTTGTTGTTGTGAAGACAGTGATTCTAAGGTGCGCACGTACTAGCGACTATCTCTTGTTCCTGCATTCAAAGAAAAATCATGAGTTTTGCGGGGAAGGTTGGTTCATGCCTTTGTCTGCTTGCTTTGCTCTACTCCACATCAAAATTCTGTTCGAGTTACCATGTGTAGCATCTGGCCAAAAAATAAAGTTTTCGAAAAATATGCATGCATAGTTATTCAAAACATAGTAATATGCAATTTAAAAAAAAATTCAATTAGATGAACCGTAACTGTGACACTATCAGAGACATTGCGACCTTCTTGCCATAGAATTTTGAGGGTCCTCCTCAAAATTCTGCCCCAGTTAACTAGACGAATTTTTTGTTGTTCCGCACACGGTGCCGTTGGCTGAACTTGCTTCGGAATTTTGAGGGTCCTCCTCAAAATTCTGCCCCAGTTTCTGATTATGGGGGGAAAATGAAATTTTATTTAATTGTGACCGAACCCACAGGGATGCCTACGTATCCCCTCTTAAACGGGAATCAAGTCGAGTGTAGTTCAATTACATCATATGAAGAAAATATAAACAATTTAAACATAATATCTTTTGACTGCATCTGAGTTGATAGGCTTTGGCCAAATTTCTCCATCCATTTCTGCGAGTATGAGTGCTCCTCCTGTTAGTACTCTGTGAACCATGTAGGATCCTTGCCAGTTGGGTGAGAATTTTCCTTTGGCTTCGTCCTGATGTGGAAAGATTCATTTCAGCACCAACTGCCTCAGTGTAAGCTGTCTAGGTTTGACCCTTTTGTTGAAAGATCTGGACATTCTGTTCTGATAAAGCTGACCATGACACACTGCATTTATTCTTTTTCCGTCAATGAGAGCTAATTGCTCATAGTGGCTACTTATCCATTTTGCATCACTGAGTTCAGCTTCTTGTATAACTCTCAATGAAGGAATAACAACTTCAGTACCGTAGATCAATAAGTAAGAAGTTGCCCCAGTTGACGTGCGGACTGTGGTACAGTATCCCAATAAGGCAAATGGTAACTTCTCATGCAACTGCTTGTGATTTCTACCATCTTCCTTAGTAACTTCTTAATATTCTTATTGGCAGCCTCCACGGCTCCATTCATTTGAGGTCGATATGCTGTGGAGTTTTTGTGCTTGATTTTGAAGGTCTCGCACATAGCTTTCATTAGGTCACTATTGATAGTGGGAGCATTGTCAGTGATGATGGATTCTGGAACCCCGAATCGGCAAACAATATGGTCCCTAACGAAATCTACGACGACTTTCTTGGTTACATCTTTGTAAGATGCAGCTTTAACCCATTTCGTGAAGTAGTCTATGGCCATTAGAATGAACATGTTCCCATTTGAAGCGGCAGGCTCTATTGGTCCA
Source organism: Nicotiana knightiana (assembly GCA_005239525.1). Classification (NCBI taxonomy): domain Eukaryota; kingdom Viridiplantae; phylum Streptophyta; class Magnoliopsida; order Solanales; family Solanaceae; genus Nicotiana; species Nicotiana knightiana. The sequence continues at coordinate 297,113 of ML415355.1, read as the reverse complement.
ATGATATCCATTCCTCAGGCGGCAAAAGGCCAAGGTGCACTTGTTGCATTGAGTTCATTTGGAGGTAACCTTATCATGTCTGCGTGTATCTGGCACTGATGATATTTCTGGACATACCGGATGCAGTCTGTTTCCATAGTCATCCAAAAGTATCCGCCTCTAAGTATTTTCTTGGCTAGGACGAAACCATTCATATGTGGGCCGCAGGTTCCAGCGTGTATCTCTTCAAGCAGCTTGGAGGCTTCTTTGGCGTCGACACACCGTACTAGCCCTAGATCTGGAGTTCTTCTATACAAAATTCCTCCGCTCTGGAAGAAATAGTTAGACAATCTCCTAAGTGTGAGTTTCTGAGTATGGTTTGCATGCTCTGGGTATTCTCCTTTTGCCAAATATTCCTCGATATCGTGGAACCATGGATTTTCATCTGTTTCTTCTTCAACATGAGCACAGTAAGTCGGCTGATTATGGATTCTGACCGGAATGGGATCGATGAAATTCTTGTCCGGGTGTTGTATCATGGAGGACAAGGTGGCCAAAGCATCTGCGAACTCATTCTGGATTCTAAGGACATGCCGGAACTCTATCTTCATGAATCTCTTCCTCATTTCTTGTACGTGATGCAGATATGGTAGTATCTTGGTGTTCTTGGTAGACCGTTCTCCTTGTACTTGGTGTACCAGCAGGTCTGAATCACCAATCACCAACAATTCTTTAATATTCATGTCGACAGCCAAATTAATCCCTAATATGCAGGCTTCATACTCCGCCATATTATTGGTGCATGAAAACCTGAGTTTTGCGGACACCGGGTAATATTAACCGGATTCTGACACTAATGACTCCGATACTGACTCCCTTGAAATTTGCAGCCCCATCGAAGAACATTCTCCACCCATCGTAGGTTTCAACAATATCCTCTCCTACGAATGACACTTCTTCATCAGGAGAATATGTTTTCAGTGGCTCGTAGTCTCCTCCTACAGGATTTTCCGCAAGATGATCTGCTAACGCATGTCCCTTGACTACCTTCTGAGTTACATAGATGATGTCAAATTCACTCAAAAATATTTTCCATTTGGCTAGCTTTCCTATAGGCATAGGCTTCTGGAAGATGTACTTCAAAGGATCCATCCTTGATATGAGATATGTGGTACAAGCACAGAAGTAGTGCCTTAACTTCTGGGCTATCCATGTTAGGGCACAACAAGTGCTTTCCAACAGAGAGTACCATGCTTCGTAAGGTGTGAACTTATTACTCAGATAATATATGGCTTGTTCTTTTCTTCCCATCTCGTCATGTTGTCCCAAGACACAACCAAAAGCCCCATCTAGTACGGAAAGGTAGAGTAGCAGTGGTCTACCAGGCTCTGGTGGGACTAGGACTGGTGGTGTGGACAAGTATTCTTTGATTTTTTTCAAAAGCTTTTGGCAATCTTCAGTCCAACTAGTTGCGACATCCTTCTTCAGCATTTTGAAATTCGGCTCACATATTACAGTTGATTGTGCTATGAAGCGACTGATATAGTTGAGACGTCCCAAGAAACTCATCACGTCCTTTTTGTTCTTTGGCGGTGGTAAGTACTGGATAGCCTTGAACTTTGATGGGTCTAACTTAATTCCTCGGCGGCTGACGATGAACCCTAACAATTTTTCGGTAGGAACTCCAAAGGCACATTTTACAGGATTCAGTTTCAGATTATACCTTCGCAACTGGTCAAAGAACTTTCTCAAATCTGTTATGTGATCTGCAGCCTTCTTGGATTTAATGATGACATCGTCCACATACACTTCTATATCCTTGTGTATCATGTCATGGAAAATGATTGACATGGCTCTCATGTAGGTGGCCCCAGCATTCTTTAAACCAAATGGTATCATTTTGTAACAGTACACTCCCCATGGCATGATGAAAGTTGTTTTCTCTGCATCTTCTTCATGCATCCAAATTTTATGATAAACCGCGAAGAAATCAACAAAGGATCGGAGTTAATGCTAGGCGCAATTGTCGATCAGTATGTGTATATTTGGTAGTGGGAAATCATCTTTGAAACTTGCTCTGTTTAAATTCCGATAGTCGACACATACCCCGACCTTCCGGTCTTTCTTCGGAACCGGCACAATGTTGGCCAACCAATTTGGATATTCAACTACCCTGAGGACCTTAACTTTGATTCTCTTGGTGACTTCTTCATTGATTTTTAGACTCATGTTTGGCTTGAACTTCCTGAGTTTCTGATTTACTGGTGGACACATTGGATTGGTAGTTAACTTATGAGCTACTATGGATGTGCTAAATCTGGTCATATCGTCATACGACCATGCGAAAATGTCTTCATGCTCTTTCAGGAAATGAGTGTGCTCTTCCTTCTCTGATGGTGACAATTGAATGCTTATGCAAGTCTTTTTGACTGTTACGGAATCTCCCAAGTTGACTATCTCAGTTTCGTCCAGATTGGACTTAGGCTTATTTTCAAAATTCTCAACTTCTTTGACAATTTCCTCAGGTATCATATCTTCTTCTTCTATTTCTTTCGAGTCATTGTCCTTATGTTGCAATATCTCATTACATGTCATAGTCGTTGGTTCATCAAGATAAGAAATAGTAATGTTGTAGAGAGAAAGATATAAAAGATAGTAATAATAAAACATCAAGCCATTAAACAAAGCAATTTTTAATGACTCAAACAATGTTTTCCAAAATGAAATATTGAAAAAAAAGAAAATGTTTTTAAAACAAAAATGCTCAAGAAGAATTGTTTTCAAAATAGATGACACTAGCAACCATGCTACCTCGGGACTCGTGGGCCCTTGATGGTGTGGCTTTCCAATTTCTGAGGACGACTTCTTTCTACATTGTCTGGATGACGAGGCATTCTTCCTCCTCCTCCTCAACTATTACACTGCAATCCATGTCTTCCTCTTATAGAAATAAATTCCTCAAACCAGCTAGCACTTCATCCTCTTTGGATCCCCATATCATATCAGCATGATGTAAGGATTGGCTTAGATGCAGTATTGGCTGTTCAAGGGGGTAGTAAGGACCGCGCCATGGTGGAGACTAATTTTGATACTCATGCCAGGTGTACTGATATCCCAATCCAAAGGTCGTGTCGTGACATTTTAGTTGTATCGGTTTGGCAATGCCTTGGAAATTCTTCCCTAGCCCTTTACCGGGTTCATACCCTACCCATGCTAGTATGATTTCTATTTTGCTGCTACACCACTTGTATTTCTCAATTTTATTAACGCGCTCGATGCGATGATAAGTCTCTCCACCCAATTTCCTTCTATTTTCCACGACCGGAACAGTTTGATTGGTATAAATAGGATTACTCCCGTCTCCATGGATGTTCACCTCCTAATGGTTCCATTCGAACTTTACAGCCTGGTGCAAAGTGGAAGCCACAACCCCATAGGCATGTATCCAAGGTCGTCCCAACAATAAGTTGTATGAGGCGGATATGTCGAGTACTTGGAATTCGACATCAAACCAAGTCGGGCCCATTTGTAAGCAAAGATTAGTTTCCCCGATCATGGCCCTTTGAGATCCGTCAAATTCTTCTACGTTCATTGTTCTTGCCCGTATTTCATGCAATCCTTTGCCCAATATCTTCAGAGTCGTCAATGGTAATATGTTGACACTGGAACCTCCATCTATCAAAACCCTGGCAATGAATTTATCTTCGCATTGTACCATGATATGCAGCGCCTTGTTGTGGATCAATCCTTCTAGTGGCAATTCGTCTTCATGGAAAGTGATTTTATGGCTCTCTGGTACTTGTCCTACCATGCTAGCCATTTCTCCGCTGGTGATTATTGTTGGGAACGTAAGCTTCATTCAATATCCTCATCAAGGCATTCCTATGTGCTTCAGAATTCTGCAATAATGATAGAATAGATATATGAGCAGGGGTTTTGTTTAGATGGTCCACTACAAAGTATTCCCTTGCTTACACCTTTCTCCAAAGATCATCCGGGCCAGTTTCAATGATGGGCTGCTTGGAAGTAGCTTCTTTACTTGTTTCCCTTAAGTGCTCAGGTGAGTAAACTCTACCAGTCCTGGTCATCCCTTGTGCGGGACCAACTTCTTCCATTTTTGATTTTCCTTTTCTCCTGGATTTTGTAACATAGTCCCAGGGTACGACTTCTGAATTAAAGGATGGTGCGGGTGATACCATCACAGTGAAGGGTGTGGTTATTTCTACTTCAAACGGAGCAGGTGCAACTTCGGGTGTTGTTACTTCCACTTCGAACGGGGTTGGTGCGGCTACTTCAACTTCGACCGGTGACTGTATTTATACCACAATAGGAGTAAGAGTGACTGCATACTTCATGGGGTCATCCCCTTCTCGAATAAGCCCAATTGACCCTTCCAGGTCCCATTCTTCGTTAGTCTATATCACGTTCACCCCCTCACCCCTGTGATCTGGGAGGGGATTGTTGCAGACGTTAGGTGTATCCTCCTTTTCTTGTATGACCTTGGTATCAATTGGTGTGTGGATCTTATCTTTCAGAGTGCAACATTCATCAATGGTATGACCCTTCATGCCGGAGTGGTAGGCACATGTTTTATTTGGATTGACCCATTGTGATGAGTTTTCCATGGAAACAACGGGAATATGAGTGACATAACCAGCAACTTTCAGCCTTTCGTATAATTGATCGATATGTTCAGAAATAGGGGTATATTGTCTGGGCGGCTTGCGGTCGAAATTTGGTTTGGGTTTCTGATAGTTTTGGCGGGTTGGCGGTGAGTGGTAATATGCTGGCTGGGTATTATAAGCATGTTAAGCGGTGGCGGGTTGCGGATATCTAGGAGGTGAAGGCTGATATGTAGGTGGAGGTGTTTGATATGTAAGAGGAGATGATATGTAAGAGGAGATATTGGACCTTAGGCCACCATCATGTCCCCTACTTCCTTCTTTTTGGATATACCCCCTGACTGCAAAGCTTTGTTCGTAGCATGTAATGCCTCGAAATTAGTTACCATTCCGCTCTTGATTCCTTCTTCAATCTTTTCCCCCAATTTGATGATATCGAAGAATTTGTGATTTTCAATAACCATTAAACTTTCGTAGTATTGCGTATCCTGGGCCCGAACAAAGAACTTGTTCATCTGTTCTTCTTCCAATGCCGACCTTACTTTCGCAGCTTTCGATCTTCACCGAGTAGCATACTCGCAGAAAGTCTCTGTTGGATTCTTTTTAAGATTTTGGATATAGAAGACATCTGGTGCATTCTCCGTATTAAACCTGAATCGACCCATGAAATATGACGCCATGTTTACCCAGCTAACCCACTTCTTTGGATTTTGACTGATGTACCAAGATAGGGCGTCTCTAATGAGGCTCCTCATGAATAATTTCATGTGAATCCTTTCATCCTTTCCAACTCCTATGAACTTGTCACAGTATGTCCTTAGATGCACCTTTGGGTCACCTGTTCCGTCAAACATCTCGAACTTGGGAGGTTTGTGATCCTCTGGCAGTTCTACGTCTGGTTGAATACACAGATCTTCATAGTTCAAACCCTCAATGCCCGTACCCCCTTCGATTCCTTGGACTCAACTTGTGAGCTTCTTAAGTTCTCCTACCATATTCTTAATGAGCAGGTGCTTCTCGGCGGATTCTGGTGTGTATGGGGTTTGTTGAGTGGAGTGAGGTAGAGTTTCTACATATATGGGGTTGTTTTGATGGATACCAGGGGTTTGGGTGTAGTGGTGATCATTGGTTGAGTTCTACGGATGGCGGGTAAGATGTGGTGTATTTTGAGGGGTATGGTAGGTGGTGGTTTGTGGATACTGGGTTGGATGATGTTGATGCTGAGGAGGAGTTTGTACTAGCGGAGGTTTAGGATTTTGGGGAGGTGTTGCATATTGATGAGGTGCGGGGGGATTTTGTGGATGTTGGTTGGTGTGATTTGAGGAGTTGGTACTGGCGGAGGATTAGGATTTTGGGGAGGTGTTGCATATTGATGAGGTGCGGGGGGATTTTTTGGATGTTGGTTGGTGTGCTTTGAGGATGTGCTGGGTTTTGGGCATTCTGTTGGTTGATATCTGGGATGTTTAAGGTGAGGGAGAGGTTTTCCAAGTTGCGGACTTGCTCAAGTTCCCCTTGTAACTCCAATATATTCTGCTCCAACCGTAGAACCAAATCATTCTGTGTCGGAGTACTCCGACCATCTGAAGTTTTAACATTTTCTACATGCGTAGCGTTTCCTTTTCTGATACCGCTCATGTCATCCATCTTAGCTTTTCCCTTATTTTTAGGATCACTTGGAGGAGGAGGAGGTGGAGGACCTCTGGATATGATATGATATGCTGATGATGCCAGTATGCACGATCCAAGCTTAGGGGGTGGTAATAATCAAAACAAAGAAAAACAAAAAGGTAAACAATTCAGTAGGGAATTTTGAAAGGATATTTGCAGTATTTAAACATGTATTGCGGAATTATAAATTTGTATCCTAATTTGGGGACCTCATTGTGCCCGAGGTAGGCCTTGCGACATACAAATTTAGAGAAACTTAGTGCCGATAATTGCCTCATTTCATTAATGTAATAAAGAGATCAAACCTTTAAAACAATAATCAAAAAGAGTTACTAGTGGCATTTGCCTTATTACAATCAAATTTTAAAACGACTCTAGAAAAACAAGTAAACAACAATTCTAATCTACTTGGTCTCGGAGGGACCTTATCCAAGCTTGGCCTTCTTATCTCCATCGATCAGATTCCCCAGGTCGCGCATGTCCAGCAACAGATACACCTTTGCTAGGTGTCCTCTTTCGTTGCCCTCTGCATTCTGACAATCCACGATCCTTTTCCTCATCTTCCCTTCAATGTCCATCAGAACTTGCTCTAAATACTCCAACCTTTCTGTTGATTTTGTAGCAATTCCTCTCCATTCATTGGTTGATTCTATGTGTACCTTGTGTTGTTCTAAATGTCTAGCCTTAGACTCAAAGTTTCTTTTGCGCAACCTCTTGTATTTTACTTTTGCTTTAGCAGCGTCGTCTATGACCATGTTTCCTCGATAAATCCCCGGCTTGACTTCTCCCGCTATGTCATCATCCAACCATGACAGGTAGAAATATACATGACCAGCGTGGTACCGTTCTGGTGCGATGGTATCCGTTTCCACAATGATCTTCAAATGCCACATGTGTTGTGCCTCACACTTGAATGGAATGGCATCACCCTGAAAGTCTGCTTTGTAGTGAACCATCTTGAAAACTCGTGGTATGAATTGCTTTCTCCCAGCTGTCTCATGACCTTGATAGGAGCATAAGGATAGATACCCCTCAACCCAATCAGCACTAAGTGAGGAACATCTCTTGACTTGATAATGAACTCGCTAGTAGGGAACCACTCGAACATCCAATGGAACTTGTCATTAGTCAAATTTCTAAAGAAATGTACCCAATCCACAACGTTCCCGGTTGTGCAAACCTGTCTAGGATGAAAGTCATTCTTTTTGGATGGTGAAAAGTTATCTGGTCATTCCATGGTCACCGCGGAAATTCTTGACGGTACTATCATCTTTGAAGATGTTCCAACAACCATATTTGTAGTAACATATTACAACCCTCAAAATGCCTAAATTCCTTCTTGCAACGGTCCAAGGCTCGGTATATCTCTGCCACGATAATTGGGACGATAGTGTACGTCTATCCCTCAATTCCTCCCATTAAGGTCTTGGTGACCATAGCTAAACGAGTGTGGATCCTATCTCCTTGAATTGGGAATACTATCATCCCTAGAAAACAGACGATGAACACAAGAACCCGGCGAGGAGTCCAGCCCTGAGAAGTGATGGCAAACTCGTCATGATAGATATGGTAGGATGTGTTGTGCCCATAGCGCTCGTAAAGGAGGTCGAAAGGTATGTAAGACTTCTTCAGGAAGACTAACTCGTCATTCTTTCTAAGACCCATCATTTTCATAAACCCTTTAGAAGTACGATTTCCTGGTACCAATAGACCATGGCTATCCCAGGGAAGCCCAGCAAAACCTCCTATTTCCTCAAGAAGGGAAGTCATCTCTATATTACCAAAACGGAAAACAACCCTCTTTTCATCCCAGAACATAGTAGCAACCTCGAGTACATTGTTTGGTTGAATGTCCAGAAAAGACGGTAGATTTCTGAGAATTCTTTTCATATGGTTTTTGTCGCTTGGCGAAATATTTTCCCACCAGTCTAGCAACAGAGGTGAGATACTTCGGACCATGCCGAACCTGGGGACTTCGTGCCTCATTTCTGCAAAACAATAAAGTTAGCCCTCTCCCCCTCCGGATTTGACTGTTTACACATTAATGATTAACATATCGGCACGTTTTCTCCAAATAATGCAAATATCATGATTGTGCCCGTTAGGATTATGGAAATCTCGATGGGCTTTGGACAAGGCTTGCCTTAGAGAGTTATTATGCGGACAACATTCTAACCCGTACTAGGTTCAGACATGATGCATGCACAGTTAACATTAGAGTGGGGTTTTCTATAAGAGTCTAGACTGGTACCCTCAAGTGGACAACTTGAGAGGGAAAGACACGAAACCGTTGACTGCACCGCTGATCAACTAGTTTATCGCAAATAAGCCTTTCCAAATTTAAAAGGGTGATATAGGAAGAGCGCAGACACTCATCAAGTGCTGCTATAGTATTAATTGTGCACGAGTGGAATATGATGTAGAGCATGTAATTATGCAAAGATAAAACAACACGTTGTCAAATATTTTACAATATGAAGCGATAAATGCAGTATTTAATAAATGTAAAGACAGAAAAGAAAGAAAAACAAGAAATGATTTAGTTCGTATAATGGTAAAATTATAATAAAGCGATAAAAGGGGTAGGGATTGGGAAAGACATAACAAATTTTTAAAAAAAAAATTGGAGCAAGTGAACATGATTGGGAAATAACGGAGGGGGTGTGCATGTGGCAAATAAAAGGGAGAATGGGAGCGGGATGTTCAAAATAATAAAGATACGCTTATCGAGAGAGACTAATTCATACAGACCAAGTTCATTATGGTAAGAGCCTAAGGAAGTACCCAGTAGAGTCGCCATGCTGTCGCGCCCTTTTTTCTCGCGAAATCGGGTTTCGACACGTGACAACTCTTTTAAAGGAAGGGTTATAAAAGAGAGAGTCTCCACCTAACAGACTAAGGTGCGTTAGGGCACCTATTTGCAAATGACTCAGGATTACTCAGTCCGCGTCACCAAAGATCGAGTAAGGGCTCAAATTACCTTGAGGAGAAGGTGTTAGGCACTCCTAGAGGTCCACAACGGTGGGTCCCGGACAAACTCGAATTATATGAATTAGTCTAAGAGAAAAGAAACACTTGGACAAATAAGAGAATGACTTTAAACAGAAATAGGGGGTCCTAAGTTTTTTATCCTAAAGGATCACCCCGTGAAACATAAATAATACTTCATAACTCCCTCAAGACGGGGTGTTACTCATATTATTCAGCGGGCACAAACTATCATCTCCTGCTGGACGATTACTATCTTTAAGTTGTTTACCTAAAGTGCTCTAGTCAATTCTAAGTCGTACCCTATGTGTGCACTACCCTTCCCAGGCCTATGGTCCAGGAGGCATTTGGACCTCTATTTCAGGGTGGTTCTAGACCTTAACTTAGGATGCTTAAAAAATAAAATACTACGCGACATACAAAAAAGAATTTAGGACTTTCATATAGAAGCAAGTATGGGCTCAAGTTAGCCTCCGCATTTAGACATCAAATGCACACCAAACTGGTTAATATTTTGACAGATTTTAATTAATTAAAGTAGAATCCTATAGGCAAGATCTCTATGTGATATTAAACGAATGAGCAGGCAGTCATGCGCAAATCCAGTTTCTTAGTGCGATTGCCAATACGTACATAAGTTTGCCTATTGTTTTTAGCATAATGAGATTAAGCTTACTAGCATGATATCTATGCATTTTATGCGATAATAAACCATGGCAATCACAGAAACATATCCAGAATTACTTGTTTTAATCCAATAGGTATGCTTTCTAGTGAGGGTAACAACGCAGTGTTTGGAAACTTATGAATAAACGGGCAGAAATGATAATTAATTAATTCAAACCTATAGGCATTCTTTCTATGATTAATCCAATTTTAGATCCTATAGAGATGATTTCTATAAATCGTGAACAGAACAGTATAAAACAAGATTTTTCACATATATTGAATCATACCATTTCCTATAGGCATGGTCTCTAACAAGCAAAAATAGAACTTCATTGAACCAAGCATTGAACCTATGGGCATGACTGCTAGCATGTGATGACTGAACATAATAAGGTACCTATAGGCATGATTATAACATACACAGTATCAACCCTATAGGCGGGATTTTCTACCCAGCTTTATTGCAAATGTAAAATAAGAACCCCTTCCCAATTTCACTAACACCCTAGAATTGTTATTGAAAATAGTTATTACAGACCAGAATTGAATGTAGAAAATTACATAATAGATATAACTATAGGGAACCTATAGCAGGCCCAAATACACCTGGACATGCCAAGCCTTCAAATCACAATAGCTCTAAAATCTCATGCTCATAAATACAAAATAACCAGTTGTTGAGAGATTCACCCATTGGACATATATCAAGGTTGATCATACAGAACCCAGGATCCTAGTGTGTTAGAGTTCCCAAGGGCTTCAAGAGCCCAGGGCAGTGACCACACTAGGGAGGTTGATCAGAAACAATTCAGGGAAAGACTAGGGACCAGGTCCTAGTGTGTTAGAGTTCACAAGGGTCTCACATGAACCTTGAGCAATGCTCACACTAGGGAGGTCGAAGGACAGAACCTAATTAACCTTGGCTTTCAGCCGGCTAAGAATAAGAATTCAGAAGGACCAGGGGAGTAGAATGGGATTAGGAGATCCATTGAAGGACAGAATAACATATACAAACAAATAACAAACATGCTTGAACTTAGGCAGACTTAGTCAAGTTTCAGGAAATAAACTCAATCACATGCTAACAAGGCAAATCATAAGACATATTTATAGTGATAATAGAGGATCCAGATTAGGCTAAGTGTAGAAACTAGTGTCATAGGAAGAAAATAATTAGCAATAGATTATGACAGGCTAAAAGCTAATTAGGGCAATTATTAGAGGTGTCAAAATATGATGAAAACAAGATCAAACATGTCACATTATAGTAGATTCAACAAATAGACTTGTAATTTTATTAATGCATACACCTATACATAGTTAACTAGTCTATAGCAGGAGATATGAGAACATGTTCAAATAACAAACTTAAACTTCGAGAGATTACTATTAGTGACATATGGGTTAAGCAAGATCAAATTAACAGATTCAAAGTAGATTTAAGCATGTCTCAAACTACAAAATGTAATAGCATAACATAGTCTGATTGAACTAACACATTAACAGAAATTAGAATGAAACGACAAAGGTCTGATAACTCACCAGTTAAGATGAAACAAGGAAGAAGGAAATCCAATGATATTGTGAATATTACCAAACAAAGCAGAAACTTAACAATTTCTGGCCTTGGCTTTCAGCCGGCTAGAAATCAGAATACAGAACAAATTTTTCTTCAAGAATGAAAAGCAAAAAGCCTTAGTTTTTGTAGTGTTCTTAAAAAAAATTCGAACTTCCCCACTTTATCAAAAAGGAGTGGGGAGGAGTTTAAATAGTGTAAAAACTGAACAAATAAATATGGAAATAATTAATTCAAACACTAAAAAGGCAAGCACTTAAATTAGTAAGGAAGAAAAATTTGAAACCCTAGTTTTAGGCAAAAATACACAAAATCACAGAAAATAAGGGCAAAAAATCACATATTGCATAAAATGAACATAGACAGGAAATTATTCAAAAGAGAACACAGAATCGAACCTGATTTGGTTCGATTAAAAAGGATTTGAAACCCTAATTTAGGGCAAGTAAAAGAAATTGATAGAAATAGGCAGATTCTCACATAATAAGGTAAATATACACAAGATAGTACTTAAAATCAAAGCTTGGACTAGTTTTGGTTCGAATCAAAAGAGAATCCGTAAACCCTAACCTTAGGGTTAAGTACGAATCAACAAGATATGAACAAATCGGGCTCATACGGCACAAAGTAACGTGTGTGGACTTAATGCCGCACAGATTCAAGAGATGAAGATCGATTAGGACAGAATCAAAGTGGGGTATTTGCCGTGTTTAAGCAAGTACTAAGTAATATCGTAAAGAATGAACAAATAAAAAAAAAATGTCGAAATGATAAGTAAATAGGAAGAAGATCCCATTAGGAACGGGATTGGGGGAGAATTTTGGAGAGGCAATGGGCTAGGGTTCTTTAGAGGAGGGGAGTAGAGAGGCGGTGGATTAGGAGAAATGGGGTTAGGGTTTGGGAGATGGGGATATAAGGAAAGTATGGGGATGTTTATGAGTCGTTGATCATTTTTTATCAACGGCTGGGATTTGAGCAGGGTTGGGTCGGGTTTAATTGAATGTAAGGGTACTGGGCTAGGGGTATTGGGCCTGGGGTAGTTGGGTAGTCTAGGTCCGAAATTAATTGTAGAATTAGGGCCAGATTTTAAATACCCAATTTTAATAAATAAATAATTTATAAAAATAATAGATAAATAATAAAAATATTATTTGTGCATGAAAATGATTAAAAACATTTTTTTAATATTATAAAAATACAAAAGGTTATTTTTGCATAAATAATGTAATTATAAGTACATATGGGATATTATTGCAAAATGTGCAATTTAGTATTAAAAATGCAAATGTAATTATAACAAATATACTAACCTGCGCTGAACCTTCGCTGCCATGGCTAAGAAGAGAGGTCGCCCGTTCAAAAACCAGCAACTCGTCACTGTAGGAAGCTCAATAAGTGCTACCATAATTGCAGATACCATTGCATGTGGTAATTCTCAACAAGTTGTTACTCCAATTGGACTCAATTTGCAACCAAATCTCTGGAAGTGGGTGGAGCAAGTGAAAAACATGGAACATCGAAGAGATTGATACTGAGTCCCTCTATCAGTCAGGGAAGCTACAATAAAAATGAGGAATCAATTGCAATTGATAAACGACCTAATTTGGCACAGAATGAGGAGAACCAGCAGCAAACAGCTGAACCAGTACCATTGAAGGAAACTCAGAAGGAAGCTCTATGATCGAAGTTGTTTACAGGTAACCGATCTGTCGAAAATGGTATGTCATTGACCTATATTGCTCCAGATGTGATAGATGGCTAGTTTGTTGTAAATCTGGAAAAAACAGAGGTAGAGAAGGAGACGGAAAAATGGAAGAGAGTTCTAATTGTGTATTGTAATAGGGGAAACACCAGGATATAATCAGATGCACAGATATATATTTCAAATCTGGAATATAGTTGCACAACCTGATTTGTTCCTTCATGAAGAAGGATATTACATTGTAAAATTCCGGAGTTTGACTGATTCGCAGGATATTCTGTATGGGGGTCCATATACTATGAACAATAGACCTGTCATTATCAAACAATGGACTCCTAATTTTGATTTTAGTGCTGAATTTCTTACAGAAATACCGTTATGGATTAATTTCCCAAACCTTTCTATGAATTGTTGAGGTGTGAATTCATTAAGTAGGATGGCTAGCACTTTGGGAGTACCTATTTATGCTGATCAATACACAACAAAGCAAACAAGGGTATCATATGCAAGAATTTTGCTAGAGGTTAACATCACTAAGAAACTGCCTACTGAAATAACAATAAATGATCCATCTGGGAGACAGTCTCAACATGATATTGAATTTGAATGGAAACTAGACTATTGAATTTGAATGGAAACTTTCAGTGACTTACAACAATTAAGCTACAATAAGTAAAAGAAAAATGCAGAAATCTATAATCGTCTTAACATTTAAACACAACTACCCAGAATCTGGAGTCACAATCCACGAACATTCTAAGATTTACTACAAACATTTGTCTGAAGGAAGTACAACTATTTGAATAAAAGAAAAACAATAAACGGAAAGGATAGACGGGGACTTTAGGGCTTGTGAGCGCCGACAGGACTACCTTGAGTCTCCGATCAGATGAAGCCAAGCGCTAACTCAGGGTCAACTCGGTCCAGCACCAAAATCTGCACAGAAAGTGCAGAGTGCAGTATCAATACAACTGACCCCATGTACTGGTAAGTGACGAGGCTACGACGGGTCAAAAACCTGTATACAGTGAATAATAATGACAGAAAAGAAGACATAATAAGGAAAAATAGTAACTTGCAAGGAATAAATACCATACCCAACGTGTCTCATCAGTATTCAGCTATAACCAATCTTAAGTGCAATTCAAAACTACCGGACAACTTACATAGTCACAGAAAGAACATAAACACATAAACTGTTGCGGCGCACAACCCGAACCCACCGTACATATCACAATCCTTCCTTATTTCTTCTTAATATCATAGATAACAAAATATAGATAAAATGTTGCAGCGCGCAACCCGATCACACCATATCATAATAAACACAATCACAGTTCACCCTTATATCACTACATTCCACCCTTATTACACCTGTTGCGGCGTGAAACCCGATCCCACCGTACAATAACAATTCACCCTTATTCCTCCTCAATATTTCACCCTTATTCCACCTGTTGCAGCGTGCAACCCGATCCCACCATATTTTTATCAATTACACAGGGAATATAAAAGTTTCACAAATTAACACAAGACCTTTCTCAATATTTAAACTTCAGAACAAGGAAAATGGAAGACTTGTACTCAATAAAACTCTACACAAGTAATACTACTCAGCGAGACTAATCCAGAATATCACTAAAACACAATTAAGAACAACTTAAGCAAGTAATAGGGGATAAAGAAACTACGTTACAACAATTATCTGCAACAAGGAGAAATAATATCTAACATGTGGAAATTAGGCGTGGATATACAAGTAGGCATGTAACAATTAAAGCAGGGAAGAAACAATATAAAGAGAACGGAAAAGAAACATGCAAAACAGATAAATTGGCGGCGCAGAAGTACTTATTACCTCACATATATGCCGCTCACATGAGTTCTGATATAGCAATTAAGGCAAGGGTTTCTAATCCCTCAAGTCAAAGTTAGGCACAACACTTACCTCGATCCATAGGTTACTCACTGCTCAATTAGCGCTTTTCCTCTAGATTTCACCTCCAAACCAATCATATCTAGCCATAATTAACTTAATAACATCAAATATTGCTAAAGAAATAAATTACAATGCATAAATTTAGGTTTCCCAAACTTTCCCGCAAAAAGTCAAAAACCGACCCCCGGCTCGCTTGGTCAAAATCGAAGTTCGGACCAAAACCCATTCACCCCGAGCCCGGATATACAATTAGTTTTGAAATCTGACACCAAATTGAGGTCTAAATCCCAATTTTCCAAAAATCCCTAATTCTACCCAAACTCCTAATTTCTACCATGGAAATCCTAGATTTTAGGTTGGAAATTCATGAAATGTGATGGGAGATTGAAAGAAAGTGGGTGAGGATCACTTACCAAAGTTTTGGGGAAGAATTGGTCTTGGAGAAATCGCCTCTAGGGTTCTTGGATTCGAAATTTTGAAGAATGGGAGAAAAATCCTGTCTAAGTCTCTTTTCATCAGTTGCAGATGTCGCAAATTCGACCTAGGCTTCGCAAATGCGAGAAAAATATCACAAATGCGAACTCCTTGCATCTTTGCTGCCTTCGCAAATGCAAACAATTTGTTCACAATTGTGACCATTGGACCATCGCAAATGCGATAGAAATCTCGCAAATGCGAGAATCCTAGTCACAACCCATGCTCGCAAATGCGAAGTGTCCTTCGCAAAAGCGAGGCTCACAATTGTGAGCCAGACCTCGCATTTGCGAAGTCTGCAGTCCTGCACTAGATGAAACTTGCACCAGTTGTGTTCCTAAGCCCAAAACCACTCCGAAATCTATCCAAAACTCACCCGAGCCCTCGGGGCTCTAAACCAAAAGTGCACAAAAGTCTAAAAACATCATACGAACTTTCTCGCGCGATCAAATCGCCCAAATAACACCTAGAACTACGAATTTAGCACCAAATCACATGAAACTTTCAAGAAAGCTTTAGAATTTTTATTTTCTCAACTGGACGTCCGAATCACATCAAACTAACTCCGTTTCTTACCAAGCTTCACAGACAAGTCATAATATTATATTAAACTTGTATCGGGATCCAGAACCAAAATACGGGCCCGGTATTAAAAATGCCAAACATCAATAGATTCTTAAAACCATTTAATTTTTAGACTTCTTATTTTCAACAAAAATTCATATATCGGGCTAGGGATCTCGGAATTAGACTCCAGGAATAGGCTCAGGTCCCATATTTCAATATGGACCCACCGAGATCGCCAAAATACTAGTCCGGGTCCGTTTACCCAAAACGTTGACCGAAGTCAACTAAAATTAACTTTTAAGGAAAAAATTATTATTTTTATCAGCTTTAACATATAAGCCTTCCGGGTCAATACCCGAGCTGCGCACGCAAGTCGAGAAAGGCTAAAATGAGTTATTTAAAGATTCGGAACACAAAATTTAGTTCTAAATATGAGATGACCTATCGGGTCATCACATTGCATCCTTTAATATTTTGGTACAGTTGTATAGTCCTAGATAGTTGTAGCAATATTCTAGAGCAATCATAAACTTTGTTGTATACATGTATACTATATTGGTATTATATGGTACTAAAAGTCTTTTTTGCTACTTATACTTTTATTGTATTTTTTAATATTATTATCATTTCTATTCTAACTAGTATGTATGGAGATTCGTGGTCGTAGATTATGTTTTCTTGCTCCATAATTGATTGTGTTACTACTAATGGTAGAGTGTGTACTGATATTTATAGGGAAGAAGATCAAGGTTTGCATGGCAATCACGTGTTGATTCTTAGAATCTGCTTATGTAATTTATGGTACTCAGCAGCAGTCAGTGAATTAGATTAAGTGACAACTGATATTATTTCAGTTTTATAATTGAATTAAAAAATAAGGAAAAAGACAAAAGGTATATTATACTAGTTATATTAGAAAAAAGGTGAACAAATATTTACTATATCAGTTATTTTTTCTTATTGTATAAAAATAATAATAATAAAAATTGAAAATAGTAAATGAAATTAGATTATGAAGAGAAAAAGAACATAAAAAAAGAAGTTAAATGAAAATAGAAAAGAAACAAGAAATAAAGAAAGTAAAAGAAAAAAAGGAGTTAAATGGAATTAGAAAAGGAACAAGAAATAAAGAAAATAAATTTTAAAAAAATGAGTGTGAACTAACTTATGGTAAAAATAACAATAATACAATTTGGGCAAAAATAAATGAATAGAAAAAGATAAAAAGGAAAAAAATAAGAAGAAAATGAGAAAAGAGTAAAGGAGAAAAGAAAGAAAAAAAGGAAAAAACAAAAGAAGCATATAAATAAAAAAGAATTGGAAAAAAGAGAAAATTCCCCACAAAAACTATTATGGGTAGGAAATATAATTAGTTTGATGGGTAGAAAAACAAATGGGTAGTAAGGGTAAATTGTAACGACACAACTGGTCGTTTTGAGAAATTGCGTCCGGATCGGCAGTTTGAGGTCACGAGCAACTTCACACCGTGTATTATGGCTTGCGTGCATCATAGGTTCGGGTTTTTGAGAAAATTTGTAATGGATTTTTAGAATTGACTCTCATTTGAGAAGCTCGAAGTTGAAAGAAT
Organism: Nicotiana knightiana; assembly: GCA_005239525.1. Lineage (NCBI taxonomy): Eukaryota > Viridiplantae > Streptophyta > Magnoliopsida > Solanales > Solanaceae > Nicotiana > Nicotiana knightiana. Next base: position 279,341 of record ML415355.1, on the reverse strand, counting down.
TGACCAAGGTTTGACATTTGAGTATTTGACCTAGGATTGGGGTTTCGATGGTTTCAATAGGCTCGGGTGGTGATTTTGGACTTAGGCTTGCGTCCAGATTTGGATTTGGAGGTCCGAGGGGTAATTTGAAGCATTTTGGCGAAAAATTAAAAGTTGAAGTTTTGGAAGGTTGAGAGGTTTGACCAAGAGTTGACTTTGATAATATCGGGGTCGGGATGCGATTCCAAGAGTTGGAACAGCTCCGTTATGTCATTTGGGACTTGTCTGCAAAATTTGACGTTATTCCGAGTTGATTTGATAGGTTTCGGCACGAGTTTTAGAAGTTGGAAGATTTGAAAGTTCATAAGTTCGATTCATGGTAAGATTCGTAGTTTCGACGTTGTTTGATGTGATTTAAGACTTCGAGCGAGTCCGTGTCAGATTATTGAACTTGTTGGTGTGTTTAGACGGGGTCCCGGGGGTCTCGTGTGTGTTCCGAATGGGCTACGGGTCATTTCCTCCTATTTTTGGAATGTTGAACCTGTGATCTAGATTTCTCCTTCGCGTTCGCATTCGCGAAGAGTAATCTTGGAGGCAGGAACCTTTGTTCTTCGCGTTCTCATACCTCTTTCCGCGAACGAGTAAGCATGCCCCTTCCCTTCATCGCGTTCGCGTTTAGTCTCACGCGTTCGTGAAGCTATGTGTTTTCCTTCTTCGCATCCGCGTACTGTTCCACGCATTCGCGTAAGCCAGTCGAGAGTCATCAGGCCTTTCTCCTCCGTGTTCGCGAGCGTGTCTTCGCGTTCGTGAAGAACTTCCGGGCAGCCTCACTTTCCTTCTTCGCAAACACGACTCTTCCTCAGCGTTCGCGATGTCCAAAGACCTTGACAAAAGAATATATTTCCCAAATCGAAGGTTAGGCCATTTTCATCCTATCTTAACTTGTAGAGCTCGGTTTTGCGAGATTCCTTGTTGGTTTTTCAAGAAAATCGATTGGGTAAGTGTTCTTCACCTAGAATTTATTATATTTCATGATTTCATCTTTATTTTTATCATCTAATTTGTGTTTTGGGTTGAGGAAAATGAAGGTTTTTGAAGAAAATTTTTGAAATGAAAAAATCATGATTTGAGGGACGAAATGGTATCGGAAATTGATAATTTTAGTATGGTTGAACTCGTATCGGGACGGGAGTTCGGATTTTGTAAGATTTGTCGGGTTCCGAGGTGCGGTTCCGGGGGTTGACTTTTGGGTCGATTTTTAGGTTTTGATTAAGATTTAGTCTTCATGATCCGGAATAGTTTCTTACGAGTTTTATTTGTGCTTTGAAGTTATTTTGGTTAGATTTGAGTCGTCCGGAGGTCATATCACCCGAGAAGTTCATTTTCGAGTATCGGTCTGTCTTCTTTAAGGTATGTGTGTTTCCTAGCTTTGTGGGGGGGGGGGGGGAAGCCACCCCTTAGGAATTGAGTTAATTGTGCTATCTTGTTATGTAAAAGCCGTGCATGCAAGGTGACGAGTGGGTACGCGGTCTATATGTGATATTCGACCGATTTAGATTGTCTAGTGTCTTTCCATGTCTTTAATTGAATTGTCATAATATGTGGTATCTCGTTATTAGTCTACTCTTATATGCTTTATCTGGCGTTATTAGCACCTAACTTACTTCTTGCTCGTTATTTGTTCTTATATACCTTAGTTGATGTTATTGACTTCCTTATTGTCTTGTTACCGCTTAATTGTTGGATTGTTCTATGTCTTGCACTTATCCGCTACCTGTCTTAATTGTTATGATGGCATACTTAGTCACCACGTACCTTATCTCCCCTGTTGTTTTGTAAAGTTGTTGTGATTCTCTGGGTTTTTATGTGGTTTGTTTGTCGTTGTGTATTCATACCCTTGATTGTAGAAATTCGGATAAATTTAGTTATTGAATTGTTATTGTTGATTTAAATTATTGTACGGGGGATCAGATTGCACGTCGCAACAGGTGAAATAAGGGATGTGGTGGAATAAGGGAGGATATTTATATTGTGATATTGATATTATACGGTGGGATCGGGTTGTACGCCGCAACAGGTGAAATAAGGGTGGATTGTTATGGTGAAATAAGGGTGAGTTATGATATTGATATTATATAGTGGGATCAGGTTGCGCGCCGCGACATATTATATTCATTGTTATGATATTGATATTGTACGGTGGGATCGGGTTGCACGCCGCAACAGGTGAAATAAGGGTGGATTGTTATGGTGAAATAAGGGTGAGTTATGATATTGATATTATATAGTGGGATCAGGTTGCGCGCCGCGACATATTATATTCATTGTTATGATATTGATATTGTACGGTGGGATCGGGTTGCACGCCGCAACAGGTGAAATAAGGGTGAATTGATATGGTGGAATAAGGGTGACTTATGACATTGATATTATATAGTAGGATCGGATTGTGCGCCGCAACATATCTTGTATTATTATATAGTGGGATCGGATTGTGCGCCGAAACATATCTTGTATTTTGGTATTCCCTGTTTTACCGTGTTGGCTTCAGTTCCTTCATACGATACTCTGATAATATGTATTTTTGGTTTTCACTGTGTTCTGAGGATCAAGTTCTTGTCATTGACTTATTGTCTTGCCGTCATTCCTGAGCTCTTTTCCTAATACTATTATTATGGTAAATTGATTTTTAAGGTGAATTTACTATGTTGAGTCATTACCTCCTGCCCTGCTGAGTTGTTAGTAATATAGTAATTTAAAATAAAAGAGTTAATATCATGCTACCTTGTGTGACTTCTAAGTTAGTACTCGCCGTATATTTTGGTATTTACTATTTCTAATAGTTGTTATATTTTATTTCAATTGATTTCTCAATTTAATATCCTTTACCTGTCTGAGGTTTTTATTTCACTTAAAAAGGAAATCCTTATTAAGTTTAAATTTAATAAATTCTATATTAAATTCAATAGCTTATTCGGTGTTGTATTTTATTTTGTAATGTTATTTTCTTCACTCAATGGTTTCTCAAATAAACTCATTTTTCTCACTGATTTTCTTACTTGGTCTAGAAACTGTATTATTACTTTACAATATATGAATGAAATCTCTTGAACACCGTAATTAGCATGTGACACAGATATGATGTACTGAATAGCACGTGGATTTTGCAGTGCAAAGTGAGATGGAAATATGTGGGCACAAGGTGCCATGTGTGTTAAAGATTTGGAAGTTATGATTATGATATGAGATTACGAGGATTGGGATTTTTTGAAATGGTGTATTAGAAACGATTTGATTGGTTGAGTTAACATTGTTTTCTCTACTTGAACTCATTTATGCTTCATCCGGACCCCAACTATGTTGTTGTTTAATTACTTGGTTAATTCTCGTTTTCATTCGTGTTTTCCTCTTTTTGTTACTACTGTTTGCAATTTGATATCCTTCTGCTATTGGTATTATTTTGTTAGTCCTTTCTTGTTAGATTTAGGTTAAATCCTGCAGGTTATATATATTTGGTAGTGTCTTGACCTGTCTTCGTCACTACTCTATCGAGGTTAGGCTTGATACTTACTGGGTACCACCGAGGTGTACTCACACTACGCTTCTGCACATCTTTTTGTGCAGAGCCAGGTAATTCGGATCGAGTTGGTTGAGACTTATACTTGGTGAGGCTGGAGACTTCAAGGTGCACCTTCTGGGCTTTCGCAGGCTCCGAAGTCACCTTCTGTTGTATTTATTTTCATTGTTTCCTTTTATTCCAGAAAAGTGATGTATTCATTATGTATAATTACTCCTAGAAGGGCTTATAACTTGTACTACCGATTTTGGGATTGTAAATTGTATATAGATTTCTATTTCGGAATTGTTCGATATTAGCAAACATTGTCGTTATTTAAGTTAATGTTAGGTTTACCTAGTTTTAGAGACTAGGTGTCATCACGACTCCTTCGGAGGGATTTTGGGTCGTGACATAAATATTTTTATTTTTGTGGGTAATTGTGTCATTCACCCCATAGAAAAACGACTACATTAGTGGATTCATACAAGGCCCAGTTGTAAAGCTGACTTTCAGCCCAATATTGGGAAAGGTTTCCGCCTTTCGGTAATTTACTGCAAATGATAGTCTATACTGTATTGTATGTTTACGGTAGTTTGTTATACTTTATGATTTTGCCATTTATACAACTAAATCACAACAATTATTCCCTTAAACCAAGTTCTGGTAATTTATGTGGAGTTTTTTCAAGTTGAATGTTTTGACGAACTCAAAATAAATCTTAATTTATATATCCAACAAATTCCTTCGTGATATTTTTCAAATATTCCAAAAAATAACAATCCACTAAGATCTATATGTCAACCACAAATTATTTTCCAATCCTATTCTAAAATTTTATTACTAAGCTTAGTAGGATTACCGAGCTTGAACCATCCAATAGCTATTCTACGTAAATAGTATCATATTCAGGAAATAGGATAATAAGTTTCGTGACCAGAAAGTACCAATAGAATCATTATTACCTCTATATTCACGAATGATTAAGAACAACATGTATAAGTTAGAGATAAAATAAATGATCAAATCAATCGCAATGTGATGATCAAGCTTGATCTTAGGTTGAACAGTGGAATTTGTCCTCGATCGCACACACGATACAATCTCGGTCGCGAATAATTAAGAAAACAAATGAAGAACACTTTGAACAATAGCTAGAAGATAAAAATAAATTTTTATTGCTTTGATTTGCGTGTCACACTGTGTCAAAATAAAAGAAACCTTCCCCTTTATATAGTAGGGGAATTTCAGTCTTAATACAAGCCTAAATAAGGTAAAAATCTTCTTTTTCCGGTAAATATCGATCTGAAGTTTATATCGGACGGGATTTGCACCGTAATATCCAGTTGAGGGAGAATATCATGGCCCCTATTCTCTATGCATAACCGTTCTCCGTGTTTACCGAGGTCCATAAACTATACTTGGTCTGGGTCCATTTGTTCACCATGCCTGATCCTGAATACATCGTTCATTCCTCCCGGGTTTCGATAAGAGGGGTCCTTAGGTCTCGATTATAATCATGTCGACTCGTGCTTTCCCTTTGTTTCCTCATCGGGGTATCGGGGAAAAATCTGCCCTTGATTTTACCCGTATACATATAGTCCCTTCGTGTCTCGGAGAGTATATTTATCGAAGCCATGTGAATCGATAAATTAACCCCGGTTCCTTCTTCTGTACGCTACAACCGAGTTGAGGGTCAGTGAAACGTCCCATCAGTCGCGTCGTTCCGACTTCGTACACCTGTCAGCCGCTAGTTGACCATCCCCGAATGCGAAACGTCACAGATTGATTAACCCTTCTCTATAAAAGCGTCAGTCCTTTTTTCACTTTTTTACTTTCCGATTCCAGAGCTCCTTAATCTTCCCTCGAATTCTTCACTTATTCCTAACCCCTCCAAACCTTCATACATTGTTTTCCGGACCTTCATATTTTCATCTTCAAATCTTCATACTCCTTCTTCAAATCTTTAAATCTGACCTTCATACCTTCATTCTTATCTTCAAATCTTCATCCTCACCTTCAAATCTTCATATTTCCCAGAAACTGATGGCAAAAACTTCCAAATCTAGGCCTCAATAGACCATCCTTTCAACTCCCAACCCAACCACAGATGCCGAGGTGGTCGTGCCTGAGGTGGCCACAAAACCTCCCTTGAATAGCTTCATCCCCGGAGGTTGCTCCATTGAAAATCACTTCAAAGTCTAGGAAGTCACTAGTCAACGAGAGGCGAGGGGGTATGGAGATACATATGCTCGGTTATTGAGGATACACTCCCTACAGTTCGGGAGGACTGCAATTGGGAGAGCAAGGAAGTGGTCAACCCCGATCTCAATGAGGACATTACCACTCACGTGGAGGGGTACCTAAGTGTTTACTCTTTCCCCTTCGCGCTTGTCCCGGTGAACCCTATAAACCTCAGCTTTTGCAAAAGGTACGAGGTCTGCCTCAGGTAGATTCACTCGTCCTTTAGGAGGACCGTAATCCTCCTCTGCCATTTTGTCAACAACACCGAAGCACATTGATTTACCATTGACCACCTACTTTGTCTATACATTCCCGAGATTTCTGAGGAGGGTTGATCAAGCTCGTCCATCAAGCGAGCAAATTTATGTTCTCGAGCATCGATGAAGATCGGGATCGAGGTTGGCAGGGGAGATTTGTTCGGGTGATAACCGAAGACCTCATTCCCCCCGAATTTTTAACGTTCCCTGAAAAGTGGAACTCAACCAGTAAGTTTCTTTTCTTCCTAAGTACTTGGAATTTCTTTTGTTCTTTTTCTAACTGCGTGTTCCTATCATGGTGCAGTGGTTGCCCAAGTTCCCAACGCAGTACCTTACTTCAAGGAGTGGATCGAGGGGATCTGCAAAAAAATATCGTATATTGAGCGCAAATGGCAAGTGGGAGGTTCGTTCCCATGGTGAGTGCTTCTCCCGAACAAGTATAATTTCACACTCAACCTTTATTTATACTAAGTCCTTTCTCTTTTACAGGTTGCCCATGACCATTGATCTTCGTCCAATGGACGAGGACGAGGCTTCGTCCTCACTAGCTAAACCCTCTGCTTTGGGATAGCCTGTAGCTGCTACATAGAAGGATTAAAAAAGGAAATATTCTGGCTCCCCGGACGCCGAGGCCAGGAAGAAGAGAGTGACAGTCCGGGTCTGGAAAAGCAACAAGAATAGGACCCAAGCTAGGGTACTGGAGTCTAGCTCCCTCTACTGGCTCAGGGATTACCTTGAAGACGATGAACTAGAGTTCGTCGCCCATAGGTCAACCATTGACGAAGAAGAACAAACGGCAATCGAGAAAGGTGGCCAAGAGGCCGATCCCTCTTTAGTAAAGGAAAATCAGAGGTTGCAGCTTCCCGAGAAGTTATCCCTATCCCGAGGGAAATAGTCGATGTCATTGATATCGCAGAATTGCTGTCTCATATAGAGTCCATGTTCGACGAGACTCAGCCTGTCAAGGATAAGTTAAATGAGATGGCACGGGGTGCATACGGGGACATAAACATGTTCTTTTACAGCGTGGACATGGGCGTGTTGGAGGATTATTTCGGGTTTGGTCGTCTGGAGATCCCGAAAAAGGATGTACTATTGGGAGCGGGTGAGTCGAGCTCGAGCCCGAAGCTAGTGAGGTAGTTTCCTGCTCCGGGTGTGGATCCTGACCGTAAAAGAACAATCGTGCTTGTCACGACCCAGAATTCCAACTTCGGGACCATGATGACGCCTAACATTTCACTTGCTAGGAAAGCCATCGTTAGAGAAATCCTTGAGTTAGACAATTCAAATAAGTAAAACCAATTAAACAGAAATGGAGCCAAAATAAAGTACAAAACAACACAATAATCCAATATCTAGTACAACCCGGATCTGGAGTCACAAGTACACGAGCTTCTAGAAGTTCTATAAAGAGTCTGAAATAAATACAACCGTCTCGAATGAGATGAATAGTAAATAAAGAAGGAGGAAGGGGGCTCTAAGGTCTGCGGACGCCAACAGATCTACCTCGAGTCTCCAAATAAGTTAATCTGAGCTGATGCGCTTCTCGGACAACTTGGACCAGTACCAAAATCTGCACAAGAAGTGCAGAGTGTAGTATGAGTACAACCGACCTAATGTACTCCGTAAGTGTCTAGCCTAACCTCAACAAGGTAGTGATGAGGTTATGACAAGACATCTACGTTATTAAACATGTGTAGACGAAAATATATGTACAACATAACAACAAACAAAGATTAAACATGTACGATTGGGAGGGCACATGAAAAGGGGTACAAGATATGGTAACTACAACAGGAAATGACAACATGAGACAGTCAATAAACCTTCAACCAATGAAAACAGAGAAAATATAATAAATAAAGACTGCGCGACATCACCCATCGTGCTTTTACTCTCAACCTCACCATGAAACATCAACAATGGCACGTCATCACCCTTCGTGCTTTTACTCTCAATCTCTCCATAAAATGATAAATATGGCACGACATCGCTCTTCATGCTTTTACTCTCAATTTCATCATGAAACGATAAATACGACACAACATTACCCATCGTGCTTTAACTCTCTCCCTTACCATGTAGCCAAACTATATATAACATTTGGGGAGGGGGGGGGGGGGGGGGGAGAATAATCAAGAATAAACCTTACGTCAACAACGGTTCCATAATACCAAACCTCAACTTCCAATAATGCTCGATTATCACAAATAGTTCATAAATGTGGAAATACGATCAATTAAGTAATAAACTAGTCGAAGCATGGATATCATAATCAAAGAAGGAAATAAATTACAATAAATAAGTCCCAAGCACATGATTTAACTCAATAATAAAGCCTAAGTACTCATCACCTTACATATACGTTGTACCCGACATTTTAAACATGTAGAAAATAGGCAAACAAGTCATAATCCCTCAAGTCAAGGTTAACCACGACACTTACCTTACTCCGCAATCAACTCAGAGCTCTACGGGGCCTTTTATCTAGAATACACCTGCAAACCACTCGTATCTAACCACAATCGACTCGATAACGTCAAATAATGCTAAGGGCATCAACTACAATACATAAAGATATGATTTTTACACTTTTCCCACAAGGTCTAAAAAATCAACCCCTGGCCCGCTTGGTCAAAACCTGAGGTTCGGACCAAAATACATTTACCCATTGACCCCCGAGCCCGATTATGTAATTAGTCTTGAAATCTGACCTCAAATTGACGTCTAAATCCCGAAATTGCAAAACTTCCCAATTCTTCCTAATTCCCTAGTTTTCTACCATGTAATAACAAATATTAGGGCTAGAAATTAATGGGTGATGTTAGAAATGGAAGAAGATGAGTTAAAGTGTACAAACCTATGAATTAGTGTTGAGTTTTCTATTCAAAATCGCCTCTAGGCCGAGCTCGAATGGAAAGTTCATGAAAAATGGGAGAAATCCTGTTTTGGGATTGTTTTAAATCACTAGCGTCAGGTGTTTATCGCGTTCACGTGAAACCTGACGTGTTCGCGAAGAGCATGGCTTAACTGGCTTACGCAATCGCGAGTAACTCCACGCATTCACGAAGGTCTAGCCCGCCTCACCTCCGCGTTCACGAGACTAGGCTCGTGTCGTGTAGAGTTACCTCAATTCTCCTGTCCAGCCTATCTAACGCTACGCGTTCGCATGTGAATGGTCGCGTTCGTGAAGAGAAACCCCCCCCCCCCA
>ML415355.1:127409-269972 GCA_005239525.1 Nicotiana knightiana | reverse complement strand
AAACCCCCCCCCCCCCAATGCTCCATGTTCACGGCTAAGGTCTCGCGTTCGCACAGAACAAAATCTTCCCCACTCCCAGATCCCCTTCGTGATTGTGAGAATGGCTTCGTGATCACGAAGCACAACACGCTAGATGACAGCTCAAGCCCATAAACCAGATTTTTCAAAGATCAAAAGGTTTGTTGGCTATCCGAAACTCACCCGAGCCATCGGGGCTCCAACTCGTATATGCACACAAGTCCAAAAACCTCATACGAACTCGCTTGCACAATCAAAACACCAAAATAACACCTAGAACTACAAATCGGACACCAAACCAAATGAAATTTTTAATGGAACTTAAGAATTTCTATTTTAACAACTGACGTCCGAATCATGTCAAATCACTCCCGTTTTGCACCAAATTTGGCAGAAAAGTCATAAATATAATAAAGGACCTATACCAAATTTCGGAACCAAAATACGGACCCATAATCAACAAGGACAAACATCAGCCAAAGTTATAAATTCTTAAATTGAGATAACTAGAGCTAGGGACATTCGAATTCGATTTCGGGAATATGAATTAGTCCAAAATCACGATGCAGACCCATCAGAACTATCAAAACACTAATTCGGGTCTGGTTGCTCAAAACATTGATCGAAGTCATCTCAAATGGATTCTTAAGGCACAAATTCACATTTTTAATCAATTTTTCACATAAAGCTTTCCGAAAAAAGGCACAGACTACGCACACAATTTGAGAAAGGATAAAAGAAGCTATTTAAGGTTTCAGAATACATAATTAAGGCTTAATACTCTAGATAACCTATCTGGTCATCATAGTGCTTATTATCCCGATGCACACCCGAGAGTTGTCCACTCCTGTGGGTGTGGCCAGCTATCTTCGCTGCCTGGTGACAAGAGAGGACTATGCGAAGATGAACAAAGTAGGCACATAGAGCCTCTTCAACGAGGCACAACAGGCGCTGAACCGATAAGTTTCCTATTCCTTGTGCCCTTCGTGAATCTTGCTTAGCTTCAACACTCCCTTATGATCTTATCATTTTGTTTTTAAGGCTTCGGTGCTCCACCGTGAAAGCTTCCTTAGGTCTCGAATGGAAGTCAGCCAACTCGAGTTCGAGATCAAAGAGAAAGTCCGACAGAAGGACATGTATAAGGTTCTTAGTGAATAAAAAGATGAGGCCCTCAAGGATCTCCCAATTCTCCGAGCCGAGCTAGATAAAGCTCAAAAGGAGGCCTTATCCGTGAAACGTGAGCATGCCGAACTGGTCGAGAAGGTGAAGATTTTTTAAGTTAAAAACATGAGGTTATACATAGTGACTAATGACGCAACCTCGCATGTCCAAGAAAAGATAAACCTGATTGACCACCTCCAGATCGAGATGAACGAGGTCAAAACTACGGTTGAGGCACTGAGGAGAAGGATGGACTTCTTGGCCTCGGAAAATGAGGCTACAAAATAGGAGTTAGCATCGGTCAAGGACCAGCTCCAGGTGGCAAAGGAAAAGGCCAACAAGTGGTCTCTACTGAATGACGAACTTCAGGCACAACTAGATTCACCCGTCTCGGAACAAAATGACCTCGGCCGAGAATATATTACGATGAAGGCCAAGTTAGAGGCAACCTCGATTGATTCCTCCAAGGTAGAAGAAATTTTGGCCCAGTATAAAACTGATGTGGAGATAGCCGAGACCCGTTTAATAACGAAGGCCGAATATGTGAAGAGGTTGTCTCGGATGGAAACTCTCGAGGAGATTCACAGTCGTGGATTTGATCTTTCGATCGAGATCGAAGAGGCCAAGAGGCTTGAGGCTGAGACAAAAGAGTTTTATGATCCCGAAGGTCCAGAAGGTTCTGGTGCCGAGTCGAGCTCCGGTGAAGATTAAGAGGAGATGTTGTAGCTCCTTTTTTGTTTCCTTTTGTAGATTTTGTTTTGTTTATTTTGTGTATGTTTTATCACGCCTTTGTAAATACTTTCTGGAATATATATATATATATATATATATATATATATATATATATATATATATATATATATATATATATATATATATATATTTGCAATTTTTTATTTGTGGATCGTCCTTAATGCCTTAGATATAATTAGACGTAACTTGGAGCATCCGTCCTCCGGAAGCCCGATTTCGTTGGTAACTCCGAGTTGTTGTGGCTTCAAAATTTCGATAAAAAATGAAGGTCTTTCAGATACTTAAGTGTTTTAGTCGTACTTGACAGTGTTTTTCCGAGAGTAACCCTTTAATAGGTTTCAATCATACGTAAGGGACTTACTTTCTGAGTACGGACTCAGACGTCCCTGAGCCATTTTAGGTTGGTCATAGACTTTCATGTTTGGGCCCTACCTAATAGGCTCGGTGCCTTTGGGATTCGATAACCTGGGCCATCCGATCTTTTATCGGACGATAATCCCTGAGTCATGGTAGCCCTTGGGCTTTAGTATTTAGGATCCGTTATTCGTTCTAAGTACAAAAAGAATGCATCTATGGAGCATACTGATAAAATATAAAGGGTAAATTTCTTTCATTGCTTCCTATGCAGAGCACATAATCAGAGGCACATAAGCTTTATTCCATGGTAAGAGTGGGCTACATGGGTACAATTCGTTTGACGGTTTGACCCTTACAATGAATCCTAATTATAAAGCCTTGGTTTTCATATTAAGTAATAATACCTTCTATGGATCCTAATTTATGGGGCAATGGCCCCTAATATTTGAGGCTGAATTTGTGAGGGATCGAATACTCTTGATCGAATCAGGTGATCGGCAACTTCCGATTTTAGTCTAATCTTCGAAAATAAGGTAGCACATTTTACTGTTGCCTCGTTAAAAATCTTTTCGTAAAACCCACTTAGGGAAAAACCCGGTTCAAGGGAGAAAGAGTATAACACGTGATTTTAGACCTAATAGTCACATTTGCCCTCGGCCAAGTACTTGCACAAGCTAGTACGTAATATAACGAATTTCAAAAGAGAACTGTGCTCGTACCTTAGCAGTAGTACCGCTTTAAGTGTGCCACGTTCCATTTGTTCGGTAACTGTACACTGATTCCCGACTCGAGTTTATACGAACCTTTCCCGATTATTCCGATAACTCTATATGGTCCTTCCCAATTCAGGCCTAGTTTCCCGTCATTTAGGTTCCTGGTATGTAGGGTTACTTTCCTTAACACCAAGTCCTCGACTTGAAAATGTTGAAGGTTAGTTGTTCGGTTATAGTACCTCCCTATTCGCTTCTTTTAGGCGCCAACCGAACCAGGGCGGCTTCCCGCCTTTCGTCCAATAGGTTCAGGCTCGTGGTCATAGTCTCACTGTTTGATATTTCGGTAGCATATTGGAACTTGAGGCTCGGTTCCCCCACGTCGATCGACATTAAGGTTTTCGCACCGTAGACTAGAGAGAACGCGGTCGCTCCGGTACTCGACTTCGAAGTTGTTCCGTATGCCAACAATATTTCGGGCAAGATTTCCTTCCACTTTCCGTTCGAATAGGTCAGTCTCTTTTTCAAGTCTTAGATAATAGTTTTGTTTGTCGATTCCGCTTGTCCATTCCCACTAGGGTGGTAAGGTGTTGATAATATCTTTGATTTTTTGGTCTTCCAAAAATTTACTTACCTTGCTGCCGACGAATTGTTTTCCATTGTCGCAAAATGATCTCGACTAGTATCCCAAATCGACATATTATATGATTCTAGATGAGGTCGATGACCTATTTCTCCCCGACCTTCTCGAATGCCTGAGTCTTGACCCACTTGGAAAAATAAACGGCCATGAGTAGGTATGTATTGGGCATTACCCGGCACGATGGCAGAGCATCGGCGATGTCCATCCCCCATTTCACAAACGACCATGGTGACAAGACCAGGTGAAGTACCTCCCCGGGTTAATGAATCATTGGTCCGTGTCTTTGACACTCGTTGTATTTTCGTACGAAGTCTTCGCATCTTTCTCCATTTCATTCTAGTAGTAACTGACTCTGATTAACTTCCGAACCATTCCCCCGAGTGGTTCCCGCAAATGTCTTTGTGGACTGCTCTCATAGAATATTCACTCTCTCCCGAACCCAAGCACCTGGCTAATGGGCCGAAGAATGATCTTCTGAACAATTTCCCGTAAACCAAGCTGAACCTGGCAACTTTCGTGCGCAAGGCTTTCGATTCCTTGGGATCCGATGGCAATTTTCATATATTCAGGTAGTCAATGTATTTGTTACTCTAATCCTAAGTCAAACTTGTCGAGTTTACCTCGGCGTGACCTTCTTCTACCACCCAGCTCATCAGTTGTATCACTGTCCCTGAGTCGAATTCATCAGAGTCGACGGACGACCCCAAGTGGCCAGTACGTCAGCCTCGCTATTTTGATCCCGAGGTATGTGTTGTAGAGTCCACTCCTTGAATTGGTGCGCAAGGTTACCTGCAACTTATCTAAGTACCTCCAAATTCGTTCCTCTTTTACTTTGAACATCCCATTGACTTGATTTACGACAATGAGGGAGTCACATTTGGCTTTGATCACTTCGGCCCTATGCTCTTAGCCAACTCTAGACCTGCAATCATAGCTTCATACTTGGCTTCATTTTTAGTCAATTTTATAGTTCTAATGGACTGTCTAATTACGTTACCCGCATGTGTTTTAGTACGATGACGAGCCTGGACCCTTTCGCGTTGGAGGCATTGTCCGTGAATAGGGTCCAGATCCCCGAACTAGTCCCCGAAGTGAGTAGGAAATCCCTCTCGACCTCAGGTATCAATGTCGGCGTAAAGTCGGCCACAAAGTTCGCCAAAATCTGAGATTTTATGGCGGTTCAGGGTTTGTACTCGATATCGTACCAGCTAATTTCTACAGCTAATTTGGCCAACCGTCCTGAGATCTCGGGCTTATACATGACATTCCTCAGCGGGTAAGAGGTCACAACACATATGAGGTGGCATTGAAAGTGCGGTTTTAATTTCGTAAAAGTGCTTAGTAAGGCGAGCGCTAATTTTTCTAGGTAAGGATACCTTGTTTCGGCATCGCCTAGGGTTCTCCTCAAATATTAAGCAGGAAATTATGTATCTTCTTCTTCCCGGACCAGGACACCACTTACCGCCACCTTAGAAACCGCCGAGTAGAGGTACAAATGTTCGTCTGCCTTCGGAGTGTGCAAAAAATAGGGGATCGATAGGTATCGCTTGAGTTCTTCTAAAGCTTACTAGCATTCTGGAGTCCAATAGAAGTTCTTCTTATTTTTCAATAGTGATAAGAACCGATGACTCTTATCCGACGATCTCGAGATGAACCGGTCCAATGCGTCTATCTGCTCGATCAATCTTTGTATTGCCTTGACGTTGTCGAGTACGGTGATGTCCTCTATTTTGCCGGGGTTGATCTCTATTCCACAATTAGATATCATGAATCCGAGAAACTTGCCTGAGCTAACCCCAAATACACACTTCTCCGGGTTTAGATTCATGTTGTACTTTCTCAATATGTCAAAAGTTTCCTGCAAATGTTTCAAATAGTCCTCTACTCGCAGTAAGGCTGTGCATGGATCGGATCGGATTGGATTTAGCACAGTTCAAATTGAAATTTCAGATTTCGGATTCTACAAAATGCAATTCGAATCTGATCCAAATTAATATCGGATCAGATCAGATTTTAAAGTTTCAATCGAATAAATATTTTGGATTTTTTGATCGAATTGTATGTATTATTAAGGCTATTGCTAATCTAATCGGCTAATGCATCTGCTTTATCTGCCTCTTCTATGTTCTGTGCTAATACAAATATCTCTTTCTTTTTAATCCCTTTTATCATCATTACGTCTCTAAGAAAATATTTCTTTGGAGGTTCGAGTTGTTATGCCTTCGAAAAATGGTCATGTTTATGCAATTACGAGGGGATTGTGGTGCCAATGTAGCCAAATCCAGCAATTGTAAAGGTAGCCAAATCTGATCATCCTCGATAGTCAGAACACAAAGAAGAGAGGAGGAGCGGAACAGACAGAGCAGGCAAGCATCAGTCTCTCTGAACTCTGAAGAGAGCTTAGATATAGAGACGATATAAACTAGGTGTGAAGACTGAAAATGAAATAAGACCTAACCCTAAAATTAAAGTTTATAATTTATATATGCCCTAATAATTTCAGATTTCGGATCACATCAGGTTAAAATTATACCAATCCGAATTCGATCCAGATATCCAAAATTTTAAAAAATATAATCTGAAATCCAATCCAAATATTCGAAATCCGAAATTGAGCGGATCGGTTCCGATTTCGGATATCCTATCCAAATGGACAACCCTAGCTCGCACGGACTTGACCAACATATCATCTATATAAACTTCCATTGATTTTCCTATTTGTTCTTCGAACATCCAATTGACTAGGCATTGGTATATGGCACTAGCGTTCTTTAATCTGAACAACATTACGTTATAGAAGTAGGTGCTGAATTTAGTTATGAAATAAGTCTTTTCTTGATCGTCCGGGTCCATCCAAATTTAGTTGTACCCGGAATAGGCGTCGAAAAAATTGAGTATCTCGTGTCCATCCATTTTGTCGATCATTCGATTGATGTTAGGCAAAGGGAAGGAATTCTTTGGACATGACTTGTTTAGATCCTTATAATCTACACACATCCTCAGTTTATTTCCCTTTTTAGGAACTACCACTATGTTAGAGAACCAATAACCTACCTTCATCCGCTTCGTGCTCCTTCTAATTTTTTGGCTCGGTTGAGGCTAGCATCATTGATTGCTATTTAGTTTCTTCTTTTTTGGTCGGTTCCGCTCTCTTTGATGTTGAAACCGCAGGCACCTGAATCACTTCATCGATAGCGAACATTTTCCTTGTTGCCGACTATTCTCCGTAAATTGTTTTGACTCCTCCTAGAGTGGGGAATTTCAGCGCTTAGTGTAAGGTCGGGAACCACTCTCATGATGTGAACCCACAGCCTTCCGAACAAGGCATTGTACCTCATATCCCCTTCGATCACGTAGAACTTTGTTTCTTGGGTGGTCCCGATAGTGTTTACCAGTAAAGTTATCTCACCTTTCATGGTCTCGCACGTCATGTTGAATCCATTCAATACCCGGACTGCCAGTACAATTTGATCCTGTAAACCCAGTTGCTCTACGACCCTCGATCTGATGATGTTGGCCGAGCTACCTAGATCAATCAACACATGTTTAGCCCGAGATTTATTGATAAGTACATATATTACTAGTGCGTCGTCTTGAGGTGTACAATGCCCTGGGCGTCTTCGTCGCTGAACGAGATAGCTCATTCCATGATGTAATCCCGGGTACATTTTTCTCTTGTGATAAAAAATTGGTGCTTTTTATCATCATCCTTTGGGGGGAATCAACTCCCCCAATGATCATGTTGATTACGTGCCGAGGCTCCTCTTGTTCGACCTATTTGTTGGCGTCCATATTTCTGAAGTGGTTTTTGGCTCGCTCGCTTAAGAATTCTCGAAGGTGCCCATTGTAGAATAATCGAGCAACTTCTTTTCTTAACTGACGGAAATCTTTGGTCCTATGACCGTGAGTACCGTGGTACTTACACATCAAATTAGTGTCTCTCTGGGCAAGGCCGGACTGCAATGGTCAGGGGCATTTAGTTTATTTGATGTTCCCTATGGCTGGCACTATGCTTGTAGCGTCCATATTGAAATTATACTCCGATAATATTAGTGCCTCCCTACTCCTGAGCGACATGTTAAATCCCTCTTACTCATTATGCCCCGGTTGCTTGGTCCTCAATCACTTCTCTTCTCGTTCCTTGCCGGGTGGCGCCAGGATCTGCTTCTCTCTTTGATCTGCATTATACGGCTGATGCCAATTTTGGATCGGCCTCGGCTCCTGATAATTGGTTCTCTTAGACCTGTCATAGGTCCTGATAGGGTAAACAGACCCCGAAGAACCCTGAGTTGATCATCTTCGATCCTGATCTTCGATTGATATTTGTTGTGGACATTGGCCTGGGTGACTGTTGGGTACTCCACTAGGTTTTACTTTAGCTGTTGGGAGGCCACGAAACTTCGGGGGTTGAGACCTTGAGCAAATGCCTGAACGGTCTAATCATCCACAACTGGTGGCAGATCCATCCATCCCATCTAGAACCTCGACACGAACTCCCTGAGCAACTCGTTATCGCTCTGTTTGACCTTGAAAAGGTGTGGATTTCTGGTCTTGACCTTGATGGCTCCGGCATGGGCCTTCACAAAAACATCTGCAAGCATATCAAACGAGTCGATAGAGTTTGGAGTCAAGTTGTGATACCATATCATTTCTCCATTGGACAAGGTTTCCCCAACTTTTTTCAGCAACGCCGACTCAATTTTGTCGTCTTCCAAGTCATTCTCTTTAATAGCGCATATATAGGAGGTTACACGCTCATTTGGATCTGTGGTCCCATTATACTTGGGAATGTTGGGCATTCGAAACCTCTTCAGGATCAGTGCCGCACTCGGGGGGAAAGGCTTCTGAATAAACTTTTTGGAGTCCGGTCCCTTCAATATTGGAGGTGCTCCCGGGATCTGATCGACCCTGGAGTTGTACGTCTCCACCTTCTTGTCGTTAGCCTCAATATTTTTCTCGCCTGACTCCACTTGTTTTGTCAATGCTTCAAGCATCTTCATCATCTCAGAAGTTTCCCCAGGACTAAATTCACCCGGTTCCACGGTAACTTGTTCATCCCTCCGAGTATTTTCCCGGGACTGCTCGGGTCCGACCCTATTAGGGGTGTGGCTTTGATTCTGCAACTGCATTTTCGCCGCTTACTGAGGCTGCAACATTTTGAAAATCAACCGCAGGCTCACCCCATCACCTTCACCTTCTGGCGCCTCTCGAGCCGCTGGTCGCCCCCTCCCCCCTGAACGTTGTTTTCGGGATCAGTCAGTAGATTGATGTTGATGGCCACCTGCGAGTTAGCATCGACCAGGTTGACGATGGAACACCATTAGGATCGACATAAGGCATATCATTACTAGGCGTCACGTTATTATTCTCACCATGATGGCCTGACTCAGCATCAATGTTCAAGTGAGCAGACTGAGAATTTGACATCCTTGACTAACCTGGAATCAAAATTTCAAAGAACAAGTGTAAAATAGGGTGTGTTATGGAGATTTGTATCAAATCAACACTCTTATCCTTAGCCTCACGGTGAGTGCCAAACTGTTTACCCTAAAAAATGAGTAATAATTAAATTTATACGCGGTTTAAAGGATATGTGATTTAATTCAATACGAATGATTAAGAACAACATATAAATAAGCTAGAGATAAAATAAATGATCAAACCAATCACAATGTGATGATCAAGCCTAACTTAGGTTGATCAGTGGAATTTGTCCTCGATCGGACCCTCGATACAAGCTCGATCGAGAATAAATAGGAGAACAAATAAAGAACACTTTGAACAATAGCTAAAAGACAAAAATAAGCTTTATTGCTTTGATTTGCATGTCACACTGTGTCAAAATAAAATAAAACTTTCCCTTTATATAGTAGGGGAATTTCAGTCTTAATATAAGTCTAAATAAGGTAAAAGTTTTCTTTTTCCGGTAAATGTCGATCCGTAGTTGATATCGGATGGGATTCGCGCTGTAATATCCGGTTGAGGGCGAATATCAGGGCCCCCTATTCGCCATGCATAACCGTTCTCCGCATTTCCGAGGTCCAGAAACTATACTTGGTCTGAGTCCGTTAGTTCACCGTGCCGGATCCCAAATACATCGTTCATTCGTCCCGGGTTTTGATACGAGAGTTCCTTAGGTCTCGAATATAATCATGTCGAGCCGTGTTTCCCCTTCGTTTCCTCATCGGGGAAAACTTTGTCCTCAATTATACCCGTACACAATATGCAAATGAATTCGTCAATAAGAAAAACATATTGTAGTTAACACTAGAGTTTTGAGTTCCAAATATTTACGAAATGATGATCAAAATTAGTATTATTTACTATTAAAAATTTAAGGTGACAATTTTTTTAATGACCATCGTATGCTATGTTTTCAATTAAACTGAATGCATAATTTAACATGTAATTTAATCTACTATATGAGTAATAACATAAATAATATTTAAAGTAAACTTGAAGGTTTTAGTTTGTTAAAACACACTTGGATAACATCACAATTACTTTAATAAATTGAAATATTGAAGCTTATGAGCATTATAAAAAAAATAGTAGCAGTGTTATTGTGTCTAGAAATTAGGATAGAGTAAATAATAGATGAAATACATATTTTACTGTATAGTAATATTATTTCAAATTTTTTTTGGGAAATAAGTAGTTCGTATAAGGGTAAAACAGATTTTTTTCTTCTTTTAATTTGCTAAAATTAATAAGTAAAAGTAAAAATGCAATTTTAATATAGTGGACAAGTATTATCTTTAAAAAGGAAAAATCAATATGGTTTTCGCCGAAATGAAAAAACAACATAATAGTAGGGTTGTCCATCTTGACTTACGTGTCAAATAAATATTGGTTGTACTAGGACAAAAGATACACCAGCTGTGCACCAGATAGAGGAAAATAAAGCCCTAAATTTCTCCCCAAAAATTTTGCTTTCGCAAATCCACATCCAGAAGGGTGACCTGACCGCCTGACCGGAGCTTGGGTTCTTCCTCAAACTCTCCAAAGGTTTCTGCTTTTTTCCGTTTTCTATATGCTCCGTGTTTGTGTGTGTGTGTGAATTGATTATAATATACGAATTTGTTTCTTTTATTATGTGGTTGCTTTAGGTATTTGGAGGTAGTAAATTATTCATTGTAGTAGTAGAGAAGAAAAGATGGGAGATGCCTATTGGAATCAGCATCGTCAAGCGCCGCTTCCTCAATCTGCCGGATTGCTCAAACGACCTCGCTCTGAATATGGTAAAAATCCGTACTTTTTTGAAAAAGGAGAGGATCTTTTGTAGCTTATATTCGGTTAGGAGCAGAAATAAATACTCTTCTATAGTAATTATTTGTGCTGCATCGAAATTGGCTTGTGATTATGAATAAATTGCTAGCTACTGTGTAAGTATGAAACCCTAGAATTAATGTTTTTTTTTCCGTCATGGAAAATTACATTGACATTTGGAATATTTAAAGTTGTAGATTGATCTGTATTAAGATTTTGAAAAAATAAAAAGAAGAGAAATTCTTTGTAAGTTAGCCTGAAATAGTTTTGTGGATGAGTTGTGTTTTCATGACCTTCCAATTTTGGAGAAAGTGGAAGAGCTAGGTTCAATGAAGGGGGTTTCAATTGTACCCCCTCGTTGAAAAGTTATAATGTGCAAAAACGGTTTTTTGTTTGTTTTTTATGGACAAGTTTTTGAATCCCCTTTACATGAGGGGAACTTCAAATGTAGCGGTAAAGAGGTTTAAAAATTGCTTTGAGTCACTAGTTTGAATCCAAGGTGTTACATTCTTGCATTTTCTCGAATCCTTTATTAAGATTAATGGCTCCGCCGTTGTTGGAGATAACAACAACAACAAACCCAGTATAATCCCACAAAGTGGGGTCTGGTGGTTGAAAACATCAAAGAGTCTAGTGGTTGTATTATGATGTCTTCTGCTAGTGTATCTCCTTTATGTTGTTCTTTGTGCATGTTTTGAAATGCAAAAACATCGAGTACGTTGGAGGCTTGAAGAGCATTATAGTGGAAATAGTGAAATAGATGGGGTGGTTTGTGAGTGAACAAGTAGGAAGTTCTGATCCTGGCTGAAGTGTTCTTGGCCTGAACAGTATTAGTGATATTGCCCAAGTATAAGGATGTGGGCCCATGACCTCTATTTTCTTTTGTAAGATTTGGCACTTAAAAAGTTAGGTTACTCAATTACTTAACTTAAGCTTTATGGCCAAATTAATCATGGTTTTGTAGAGTGGAGGTTTCTTAAGGAAATAAATAACTCACTATAGAGGTTGGACCGTTGGAGAAACTTTTAGAATTTGCAAGGACATGCCTTGACTTTTGAGTTTCTACCATCTAGGACTTCATGGTTAGTTTGTGCATACCAATTTACAATTATAGTTACAGATACCTAGGTAGCAAATGTATTATGTTGGGCGTTAATTCCCGTTCTTCCCGATTTTCTTTGTTATACTTTTTCATTGATATCATCATTTTGATCTATTTTGTCGTTCTCAGTACGTAACCCTTTATTCTCTTCCTTTTTAATATCCTTGGCACACATGATTGAGAAATCAACTTCTGCAGAAAATATTTGTTTTATGAGCAAAGTAAAACACATTTCTTTTTTGAGATTCTCCTGTTCATAGACTTTTGCCAAACAAACTTTCGAGATGTATTGCCCCCCACCCCACCCACAAAAACCCAAACCCTCCCACCCCCCGAAATAAGATAAAAAAGAAAGAAAGAAAGAAAAATGTTACAGAGTTAATGTTCACAATTCACTGTAAGCAAGGACAGCAAAACAGAGGAAGAAGAAGATTTGAGGGTGGAAAACCGGAAAGGCTGGGAACTTGTTCTTCTTGTGCCAAGTATAGAATAGTTTGAGCTCCGATTTCTTCTGTTTCTATTTTTGGTGTATTTCAATTGGCTTTAACCTCAACAACCCTGTTTGACCTGACCCCAACCAACCCAATGATTTCTATAAGTTGTTTTTTCGGCCCCTCCTCTCCCTGAGTTCATTGTATGATTATAGTGGTGTTTGATCTTGTTGAGTAATGTTCTGGCTAAAGCAGAGTTCCGATCGTCTTAGTTTTACTCCTCCTAAGTTCTCATTACTGCAGAAGCTCATTTTTGAGAGAATGGTTGTCCAATCTCACCTCATTCCTCTTTACTAGTTTAGTGAAGAACTGTTTGTGGTTTCAGAGTCGATACTGGAATACACATCCGCCTTGTATTGGTTCCACAATGGTTGCTGACTTGTAATGGCACCAAATCTCAAGTTCTACCTTGAACCTGATGCTGATTGCTGAAATTGGCAATATCTTTTCTTGTCGCTGTTATGCTTTTGGATACAAGAGTTCCCATTAGCAATTGCCTTTACTCTGTACATATTTCTGGCGCCCTGTATTCTTATCTCAGGCTTACTGTGATTGCTCTGTATGCAGTGTTTTTATGTGCAGTAAGGCCATTTTTACCTTACCTGTCGGCCAAATGAAAATTTAACTTTCGAGGTCAAACTCTGCTGTGCGAGCAACATTGTGCACTCACTTTGTTATATGTTTTGATAAGCATATGTAGTCTGACCATATTTCTTACAGTGCCAGATCTTCCACCATCTGGGATGTCATCAGCTCATGAAATGCATCACTACTTAGGACGGGATGATGATCGTGGTGGACCTCGAGTAGTGGACACACAGTCAATTGGATCAGCATATGATCGTTATCTTCAGAGTTCGGTAATCACTGAAGCTGACAATTCTCCTACTTGTCCTCAGGCATGCTTAGATTTTGTGCTAATTTTGATTTTCTTTGTTCCTCTCTTCCTCCTGTAGCAACTTTCTTCTCTTTCAGTCGGAGAAGCTAATAATTACAAGGGAGTGGGATTGGCTAGAGCAGGTGCTATATCTTCCCTTCCTGTACGTGATCCGCTTCCATCAGCTCGTGGGCCAGAACTAGCACCAAATGGAAGAGCAATGGTATTAAGTGGTCAAGTGCCAGTCGAATCTTTGCCAAGGCCTCGTGAAACACTGCCTCTCCCTCCTGATGCTTCTAACACCCTCTATATAGAGGGACTTCCTGCAGACAGCTCCAGAAGAGAAGTAGCCCGTATCCTTTGAGACGTAATTTACTTGATTAGGACAGTTCTATTAATTTTCTAAATATTTCTGTCTCACTCTGCATGTTCCCTAACTGCACTTAAAAAGATATTTTTCGCCCTTTTGTGGGCTACAAAGAAGTCAGACTTGTTAGAAAGGAATCAAAGCATGTAAGCTGATGTTTATACCTTTTCTATTGGTGTACTATTTATCTACCAGGTGGTATTTTGATAAAAACTTCATTTTGCAGCGTGGTGGAGATCCTCTTATCCTTTGTTTTGTGGATTTCGTAGATCCAGCTTGTGCAGCTACTGCTTTGAGTGCATTGCAAGGTGATTTTTTGAAAATAATAATAATCCCCCCTCAACTTCGATTAGTGAATTGTTATCTCTGCTGCAGTTATCTGATCTATGATGATCGCTCAGTGTATGTGGGCGTTGCTAGAGTGTTTTAAGTGTCATTTTTGCTCTTTGCCTTTTCAAACTATAGATAATTGCAGTTGAATTTGTTTCGGATGCATGCATATTCTAGTTCTGATTCTTCATCCCTGTATGAAGTCGAATCGTGGGGTCATCTGTGGAGTAACCCACTTGCTTTATATGC
Organism: Nicotiana knightiana; assembly: GCA_005239525.1. NCBI lineage: Eukaryota > Viridiplantae > Streptophyta > Magnoliopsida > Solanales > Solanaceae > Nicotiana > Nicotiana knightiana. Next base: position 255,645 of record ML415355.1, on the reverse strand, counting down.
TATTTCCCGGCAAGGCTGCAGACCTGTATATCCATTGATGACCTCTCCTCTATGTGCAGGTGCAAAGCCCATGGGCAATGCACCTTGGGCAAGAAGCCCTGCCTCTTCTGGCTTTTGTTTGTAGTCCTTATATTCTGATCTGTCCATTTCCTTGGCCCATTTCTTGTGTAAAGTATCGTAAAAACATTTGAAATAAAACATCCATATCTATGAAGAAATTTTCCTGTAGTTCCTCTTATTATTCTTGAAAAGGTCCAGACCGGCTTATAGGACACAGCTGTTGGGTCTGCCATTCTAGAACGACGCCAATCTTTGGTTAAGATGGCTAATATTTTACATAATTAATATGATGATACTTGCAGTCCAATTATTTATTATGAGGATGGGGTTACTCTCTAGCTGCTGCTATGACAAGTGACATTTTCTCGTTCGCTTTGTTTGGTTTAAATATCTAATACTCCACATTATTATTTTGTGATACTTGCATTTTGGGTCATTTATTTGTAGCACATACTGCTCTTGCAAATTGTCACTCACTTATTTTGGTTATTTGATACTTCCTCTGTTTCCATTTAGTTTTCAGGTTAGGCTTTTACATGCCCTTTAAGAAAGAAGTAATAAGAGGAGTAATTTGACTAATCTACCCTTATCAATTCTTTAATCTTTGAACAGAAATATTGCCGTGCTTCTTCATTTCTCCGTTAATTGTGTAACTATATCTCTATTATTATTAAACCCAATTTAAATATGCACGCAGATGTAAATAGAGATTAGTTAAACAATTGATGTAGAGATGAAGAGGACGTAAATAGAGTTCTCTTATTTACTGAAAATAGGTTTGTGTGGTCAGAGATTGAAGAACTGATAAGTATAAAATTAGTCAAATTACTCTTACTAATATTCTCTTAAAGGTGTCTACGAGGGCCCAACATATGCGTGTACAAAAGCTATTACTATATCTAAGATTAAAAGAACATTTTGGAATTTCATCTATGAGGTTTCTTGTGGGACAATCTTATGAGTGGTCTCTGCTGATGAATTTGCCAGGTTACAAAATGGATGAACATGACCCAGATTCAGCCTACTTGCGGTTGCAGTTCTCAAAGTTTCCAGGTCCGAGGTCTGGTGGCTCTGGAAGTCGTGGGAAGCGATAAATAACATCCATCAGCTTTATATTTACTTAGTATTGCTCCGTCTGAATTGACTTGTGTTATGTACTGTAACTGGAATATGCAACTCACAGCGGGCACTATCCAAGGTTACAGTATTATGCACGCTATTGGTTTTTGAAGTGGGAGGTTTTTCACTTCAACAGCCTTTAAAGCCAGTGGAACTTTGTTGTTTCTAAGAATGTACAACTTGATAGGCGGATGCAGGTTGTAGTACTTAGTTTTTGAGTAAACGCTTTTGATTTTATTCCAGACAGTGGGTTTTTAAGAGTTTTTAGTGTGACAAAAATGTGGGTCTCATCTTGCTTGTACTTGTTTCCTTCAAATAGAAAATGTTTTGCAAAGACTGAACCAATTCAAAGAATATCTATACGCATGCATTGCTACTAATAGATGGCAGCGTGAGATTGTTCATTAGTTCCTCCAAAAGCCAGGTACAAGTTTCCAATAGATTGGGCATTGCTAATAATAGATGGAAAAAGAGTAGATTGCGTCCATTTAGTGAGGACACTTTCCTTTTTTTGTTTTCCATGGAATATTATGTGCATAGCAGGGCATCGAAAACTATTAGGGGACGATGTATCCAGTGTTATAAAATTGAAAACGGAACGCCTGTTTGACATCACTAAGGAAAGTGGGCACAATGACTGGCTTATGTCTACAAAACAAACAATGTGGACTTTTTTCCATTTAGGTCCAGAGGCGGATCTAGGATTAAAAGGTGCCGGGTGCCAAAATTTCCTTTAATGTACATCTTATAATAACTACTAATATATAGTTTATTCGGAATGATTGTCCGGTTTATTTTTTAGTTTATATGGGTAATTTAATAAACACTTTGTTTGCAAATATAAAAATTACATCAATTTTTCAGACCCTACTTATGGAATTTCATTGGGTATATATATGTTATTATTGTCGTATGAAAATTACATCTCACATATTAAGAAACAAATATAATTAACATTTTAAAGAAGGAATCACACTATTATTATTAATAATACAAGTAAAATCAATATTTTCACTAGGGAACTACATTTTTTTGTATGCTAAAAATAAATTTGCATAAGTAAAATAAAATCTTTAATAAGGGAACTCTACCAATCAGAAAAAAAATAATATCTTCAATAGATAAATTATACCCCATAAGTAAAATACGAAATTAAATAAACTACAAGAGCTCAAAACTTAAAATCATAAATCTAATGCTCGCGAAATATTTATCATAATTTATTATTAAAGAGATTTAAATTGTATTTATCAATCATAGAATAACACAATTTTTTATGTTATAAAAAAAAAGAAATTATAAATTAATTTTGATCTCAATCTAAATCTAAGACCCAAGTTTTTTTGATTTTAAAAGAAGAAAACTAAAAGATTTGAGATTAAGAAAAATGCTTATATTATGAAATTTTTAATTTTTGGAGGCTCTTGTTTGTGTGTTCTTGCTAAATATCATAGATAAAGTAATAGAATAGAGGAAAAAAATAAAAATAATAAATGACAAATAGGAAATTTGGAGGTAGCCTAAAAGGAAAATGACTGGGAGAAAAGAAATAAAAAGCACAACGAAAAGGGAAAGTCAGACAAGGTTCAAGATAAATTCCAACTTGAATTTTACACACGAGAAAAACTTTCAAAAAGGTCTACCAGTCATGGCACCTTTGTCTAGTTTACGGATGGGGGTGACAGGATCATATATTTAACCTAATTTAAATTTTTTTACACATAAATATACGATAATTTTTCCAATCGAGCGGGTGCCATACCACTCCATCTGTAAGGGTGGATCCGCCATTGCATTTAGCCGTATTCTTTTTGTCATGAATTACCTTCTCTCGTAAACTATTTGATATAATTCGATTAATTCTTTTAGAAACTTCAATAATATATTTTAAGCATTTAATTTTATTTGCTATTAAACATAATATTTTTCTTCTTCTAATAACTAGACTAAGAATCAACTTTACAACTCTAATTTTCCTATCTAATATTACTACTCTCCGCTCAATAAAAGGTATTATCACTTTTAATTATTTACATTCTCCAGTCGAAAAAGGGTATAAAATTTTAACTATATTAGACAAAATACAACCACCAAAGCTTATAGTTTAATAGTATCAAGACGAGTCTTCCACAAAATATGAGTGGGTATGATTCCCACGACCTTCTTTTCCTTTTCCATTTCCTGATTCCCTATGTGATGAAACAAAAAAAAAAAACTTATCATACAAAATAAAGAGAAATAGTTTTATTTGCAATTATCATGAGTTTCCAACTTTACTATAATTAGTTGTTGGATTGCAGATCAATATGTTTTGGATCACCACCCTTAGTTGTATACCACTATCTTTTTTTTTTCTTATACATAAATAATAGAGAAATGAAAACAAAATATCCAATTTATATAATTTTCTGTATTATCTAAGATTTCTATAAAACTACCTAGAGCCTTATGACTATGCTTTTGTCAGTTTTCACGTAATTAAGATGTACGACTTTAAGTACAGTGTTAACAAAAATAAAATTCTAGTTTATGGCAGAAAAGACTAAGCCAATCTAATAACTGCTTGACTTCTCGCACAGGACAATGCAATGACAGCTGAGATTAGTGGGCTAAAACAAATTTAAAAAAATAGTTATCCATCCATATTATCTATTAAATAATGATTCGGATGTTGAATTTTTTAAAATGGATCGAATATGGATAAGATCAGAGGAGGATCCAGGATTTAAACCTTATATGTTTAACTGATCCTATTATATTTTTAAAGTTATGAGTTCATATCTATTATTTTTGTAATTTTAATAAATTTTTGCTCTGCGACAAAAGTTATGGGTGTCAGAGGTTGTCCTGATTTCTTACCATATTTAGTTTTCCTATCTCTTGAAGGAAATGACAACTTATATACCATAATTGAGTTTTCCTTCTTGTAGAAAGAAATTATAATTCTTTCATATTTGACTAGTCCCCTTTCTTGTAGAAAAGGTTTGGACTTCTATAAATTGAAGTCCTTCCTTCTCATCCAGGAGCATCCACAATGTAGCCATATGAGTTTGAGAGTCGTGTTTAGGGAGAGAACTTTACGGGACAAGTGGTTAGTGTGTCACTTGTGTTTGCCTCTTCGTGAGGTTCTCGATATTTTGTACTCTCTTTTATTTAGTGGATTGCTCATCTCCGCAGTGGACGTAGGTCAATTGATCGAACCACTTTGTGTCTCTTTTGGTAGATTTCTCTTTTGTTGTCCAATTTATCGTCGTTCAATGTTGCGTTACTAGTTACCGCATGAAACCTGATTTTTTTCGGTCCTAACAATGGGTTCAATTGAACTCGTAGGTACAACATTGAATCCGCCTCCGGATAAGATCCATATTGTCCACTTAAAAAATGGATAACAATGAGTTTAACTTTTACATTTGCAAAGACGTAAATTCGGGGTTCCTCAAATTTGGGAGACTAGGAATTCTCCTAGAGTGATCATATTGAAGAAGTCATGAATAATATGTATATCCATATTATCCGCCGATAAAATTATTTTCTATTCGTATTAAATATGAGTCGGTCGGATAATTTATTTATTTTTGCTTTATCTATTTTTAACCCGTCTATATCCGACCGAACTCGACTGTTTGCCACCCCCAGATGAGATTATTAGATCTAACCCATGATGTATGATGTTGTCCGTTTTTTTTTCGCTCCGCACATAGTGTGAGCTTAATGCATTATACTATTTTCTTAAATAGTTTTCGTTCAATTCGTTTCATGGGTATTTCAAACTCAATAATTCTCTTGCATTATATTTCTCATTCTTTTCTTCCAAGGAGCTGAGTACGTGCATTTTCTTTGATGCAACAATATCATAATTCAGGAATTGAAATTCTCAGTAGCAAAAATAGAAATTGAATCAAAATTGAAATGTGGATCATAATTTTCTTCCTTTTTTTTATTTTCTAAATAAAAAAACAAAGGAAGGAAGAAACAACCGCCTCAAAAGATGAAGACAAGAGAAGAAAAAAGAAAACGAATAATGTAAACGAAAAGGGATAAAATAAAAAAGAAAAAGATCTTGCTTGATAGATCTAACACAAACCCCACATGCATTTAATATTTCTATTGACATCTCAATGTTTTTGTTTTTGCATGGCATCTTCAACGCATATACCTAACCCCCCCAAAAAAAAATCATTATCCTACTTTACATAAATCTAATTGAAAATGATTTCCAGTCAAATGATGCTTTTATTAGTATTATATATTCACTTTCCTTTTCGTTTGAGTGTATAGAGACTGATTTTTGACTATAAATTCACAAATTGTGAATTCCGTGTTTAACGGTAGAAAAATGTGGCAAAGGGGACATCTATTAATTAACAATCAGTTTGACAAAATTAACAGTTGGGCTTCTTTTGATATGTTCTTCTTAATCTTTTTAAATAAATGTTCGGGTCGATTTATTGTGTATTTTGACTAATTTCACGTATATTTATTATATTCTATCAACACAAATATCGAATAACTCAATCAAGTAAACATTATCTTTTTATTTTTGTTGCAATGCGTAGCGCACTTAATTAAGTATAACTTTAATTGGAAGGAATTTGATCATCAGTTACGAAAAGATATATGGTTACAAATTTGTTGTCACTATTGTGAATTTATATTATACTAGTATGTATTAACCGTGCAAATTTTTTAAAAATATTAACAGTGCAAATTTTTTATCATGATACTAATCAATGCTCATTATATAGATCAATCTATAATTACCTTTTAAATGACAACTCTTGCATTATACTTTTTGAATAGCTTCATAAAAGTGCTGAAGTCTTTGCTCAAGGTGTATACGGTCGAAATCGGGCATACTCGATTTCATTGGCTCGAGAGTTACCTCGAGGATAGCTCCGTAATAGATCAGGCTCGAGCTCGAAGATAGAACATCAAACCTGGAGATCGAAGTGTTCATTGAGATCGAGGCCAATAACAATCGAGACCAAGCATGATTGACTTCGAGTAAGGCGTAATAACAAAATGATAAGATATCAGTAACCGGTCAAAAATCAACGACGAAAATCCCGGAACGAAACAAATCAAAGCGGTTATTGATGCCAATCGTGGGATTTATTTCCATTATTAGAATTGTACCTTATTTGAGATTCTTCTATTGTATAAAGAGAGATCCCATTCATTTATAGAGACATCATATTTGACTGACAATAATTTATACTTCTGCTATTCTCTTTATTTTGCTCTTTTGTTCATAAGAATTGTTCCGTTCTCTACTGTTCTAATTACTCCCACCTCGAGACTATCTCGAATCGAGGTCGAAGCGCTGCTTTCACACTGATTTGATTTATTTTATTGTCCAATTTATTTATTTAATTCATTATTTATAAATTGGTATTGAATTAAATCACATATCCTTAAAACCACAATATACGTTTAATTATTACTCGATTTTTAGGGTAAACACAAGCTAGGTCAAATAGATTATGTAAGCAATTCCACTAACTAGTAACTACTGACTTTAGATTAAAAATTAATTTTACTTACTTAAATTGTTGAGTAAGCTATTAGCCTATTCTTATAAGCCTATAGAAAGTATTAATTCCATGTTCTTCGGAAATTTATAATTCTTTGATTTGATCATTATTTTAGACTATTTTAAGGAATGCTAAGAACAAGATTAGGGAGTTTATCCCTCGATCATTTTTGTCCAATTAATTTGAGTTCATCTCTTCCACTGTTTACTATGTAAAGAAAGAAAAGTTTGTTACTCGTGCAGTAATGAAAAATTAGAAACAAACTAAAAAATTAATTATATACTGTTAATTAAAATAAAAGAGTTACCAAAAGAGAATAGAAGATCTCTGACTCGTCTAGACAAATGTTTTGTCTAAATTATTTGTCGGCAATAATTCTTGACTAGGTCAATGAAGCTTTGATCTGTGTTTGTTAATAAATCCATATCTCTCTTAGAAGTTAGAACTAAGTATTATTAACTAAATAAAATTTAGCTTAACTAATGGAATCCTATCATGAAGAGATTTGCAGGTTTACCTCTGTCGGTGATTAAGTTATGCTATTAATTATATTTAAATAAAATGTCAAAGTCTTTGGATGAACCAAATAGAGTAATCCACCTAGTGGTACTAGAATTCAATTATTGAATAGTATCTTTTTTAATTTAAAAATTAAAGTAAAAAATAAGCACGTCTTTGGTTTGTTACATATATATGACAACTTGACGAATATTTATTGAATCCGAGAAAAAAAAGAATCCATCATAGTCTAGGTAGAGAAAAGTTAAGAAAATATTAAATATGTAAAGATTAATTACTTGCTCAAATTAGCAAAAAAGAGGGAGAAAACGAGTATAATAATTTGAGAAAATGAAAGAAGAAAGCGAAAACGAAGGGTTTCACCGGGTTAAATGAATCAATGGACAATCGTGGTCCTCTAAAAATACCACTAAAGATCTAATCAAAAAATTAAAAAAAAAATTCATAATTAGAGGAATTTTGCAATTCTACTTGCAGTTCATCAATAAAAACACAAAATTTGGAAATTTATTACTATGAAGAAAAGTCCCTGAACTCTTTGACTGATTCAATTCAAGCTTTTAACTCTTCTTCTAATTTTACTTTTCTTAAAAGTTAAAACTCATGAGCTTAAATTTTAAAGAGAAAAAGAAAAAATTGCAACAACACAAATTTAAATCATAAAGTCATGACTACTAACATGAAACTAAATTAAAGTAATCTTTTTCATCTTATATATGTAAGTGTGTATTTTTTTTTCCCCGGCATTATGCTATAAGTTTTCAATTGCATCATGAAAATGCAGAAGTAATTATTTTGGTTGTTACTAATTCTATGATAACAACAAAAGTGAGACTATGTACGTGAGCTATCATTATCATTGGCGGACCGAAGTGGTAGCTAGCGGGTTTAATTGAACCCGCTTTATCAAAAAATAATATTATGTATATGTATAAATTAAGATTAAAGCAGTGTAAATATTATTTAATAAATATTTATTTGAACCCATTTGACAACTATTATTTTACGATTAAAATTATATACTTCTAACATTGAATTCGCTCGTACAAAATTCTGAATTCGCCGTTGATCATTATTGATTGGATGCCTTGACTCGGCGAACAGAGAGAGCAAAACCAATTAGTGTAAATCAATGACGTGGTAGGTTCCAATCAGCTGTCTAAATCAAAATTTGTACCATGCACTTATCAATTTATTTTCATTCATATCATGCACCAAATTATTCGTAAGTGGCATCTTCTCAGCTACCCATTTCACTGTAATAATCTTTTGCATTAAATTTTAGGTTAAAGGTTATTGTTCAGTACTGGGACCTAGTTTTCATCGTGCTTCTTCACAGATTTGTATTTTACACCATCTGGTCATTTTCGTATAAAGATTTGGTACGTTTGCTAAAAAATTATTTGATAATATTAATCATTAAAAACATTTGGTGAAATTATTCTTATCTCTACCTTAAATGAGAAAGTAATAATTATATACCTTAATAGATCAAGCAATATGAGATTAAATTGGAAACAAATTAATATATTTTTTTGATTTCCTAAAATAACATATATAAAGGATCGGAGGGACTGTTGTCTTCCTCATGAAGAGCTATTTCATTTCCTTTCAGATTTTCAGTACATTTAAAATTAAATGTTGTACATTTTGGGGCCCTTTGGAATCATGATGTTGCTTCATCTGGCGCTGAATTGATTGCCTTGCCTCACTTTTGACAAGTCAAATGTATACGTGTAAAATCGAGCCCATGAGATGTCCCGTCTTCCGATGATGCAAACAGAGCAAGAGACGCAACGACAGGGAACTCGAATCGAGACCAGGAGCCCCTCGATCCGGGGTCCGGACAAAGCGCCCGACCTCGAGAGTATCAGGACCATGACCCCAAGTTCGGTTCGAATCCCAAAGGCCTCGGAGAACACTACCACGTAACCGAGCACGACCAACAAAAGGCCATGATATTCGTGACCAGCGGATATCACGGCGTGGATCTCGGCACGTATCAACACAGAACCACTGATTGGTTAAGCAAATAATTTTTTACCTTTCGTAGAATTGTACTTAAGGTAAAACTTCCCTACTATATAAAGGGGGAGTCTGATTATTCATTGGGGATACTGTAACACACTTATCAAGGCAATATACTATTATTTTCTCTGTTATTCAAAATTCTAGTTCTTGTTCATCAGTGCTTGGCCATTGTGAGTCCGAGATCGAGGGCGAATATTTTATTAAGGCTGTTATTAAGTCTGGAATCACCCTCCTCAAGTGGTTTGGTAATTTATTACCTCCTTCATCCGTTTAATCTTACGCAATTTATCGTTTGTATTGACTTAATCCACATCTCATTAAACCATAAACATATTTAATTGTTATCCATTTTTTAAGCTAAACAGTTTGGCGCCCGCCGTGGGGATAAGGATAATAGTGGAAACGGGGATAAGGAAAATAGTGACAATTTGATACGAATTTCCGTAACATACCCTGTCTTTCACTTGTTCTTTGAAGTCTCTAATTTCAGGTCAAGGCTTAAAATGTCGAACTCCCAATCTGCCGCTTTGAACGTGGATGCTGAGTCTGTACACCAAGGCGAGAACAACAATGTGGCACCCAGTAACAAGGTACCCTCTGTCGAACCCAACGAAGTTCCGGTCGCCGACCCGATCAACGCTAACTCGTATGTGGCCATTAATGCAAACTTGTCGATTCTTAGAACAACATTCGTGGGAGAGTCCGATCGGTAGCCCAAAATACAAATGATAGTGAAGGTTATGGGATCAATCTACGAGTAATCTTCGAAATGTTGCGGGCGCAACAAGCAGCGATAGCCCAGTTGCAAAACTAGAGCCACGCCCCCAACAGAGTCGAGCCCAAACCATCTCGGGGAAGCACTCGCAGAAATGAACCAATCGTAGAAAGTCCGAGTGAAACTGAACCCCGGACCAACCCTAAGATTATAAAGATGCTTAAGGAACTGACAAAACGGGTGGAATCGGGAGAAAAGAAGATTGAAGTCAATGACAAAAAAGTAGAAACCTACAAATCCAGGGTCGACCAAATCCCAGGAGCACTGATCTCGCCCAAATCACACCTCAGTTTGGGGTTGTGAAGCGGTCAATTGTAATAATAATTATCCAACTGGGAGTCGGGATCGAATCCACATGGAGCGTAGATGAGATAAGGTATATATTCATACTAAGCGCGTAAAGTGTCTAAGATGCACTTCCACAAACTGTGTTTTGATTTTACTTGTAAATTATGCTACGGCTTGCAAATGTAAGGCTATAGAATAATATTTTTCATGTTGTTTTTCAAGTATGTAAAATATCTGGGGTTGTGACTTTCTCCTAGGTGTTTGCCTAACGGGTTGGGGGCTTTAGAGCGGATTTCGTTGGTCGGGGTGTATTATAGCAATCAACACATAATTACCCACTCAATACCTCTCGGTAATAGAGTGATTTTTTCCCAATTTGACTTTCTCAAGTCCAAATGGGTAATGCACAAAACAGTTGATAGATGCTCAAGTCGGGTTTTACTATCTCTAGATTGAACCCTTTAATTGGGACTATCAATTTCTTGAGTTTATCTCAATTTCTTGTAGCCAAGTTTTCCTAGACTAAGTCTCTCTTTCTCAAGTAGAGACTAAGTCAAATATGCTTGAATCAGTATTTGCAACCATTAGTTCAATTATAGCAAGAACTAGGCTAAATATTACACACCCAACCATAAACAAGCCCTAAATCAAACACTCATTAGGTACCCACACTAGGGTTGGGTCAAAACCTTAGCTAGAAATTTAGCTATTCATAGTGGATGATGAAGAAAATAAAGAAAAAAAGATGATTAAATTCATATTTAGTGATAAATAGATGAAAATCCAATGTAAAATTGACAAGCTATGATAAAGTTTCCTAAAACAGTAAAGAAAAACGGCTACCAACTTTCAGATATTCAAAACTTATCTTAATTTTGTCAAAAAAAACTATTTATACACAACTAAAATTTCCGTACAAAATTGCCCGTTGAAAGGTTCTGCCAGCCAACAATTTTGTATGCGGTCCGAACTTTGCTGCAGCACTTGACAGGAGTGGCTTCTGCGGCCGTAAAATTCTGAACTGTGGCCTCACTTCTTGAGTTATGCGGGCTGCACAATTCTGGGTGCGGCCGCACATTTGATTTCTGCGGCGGCCCGCATATCTTATTTGTCTTGAATTACCAATTCTTTGAACCTTGAATTCTGCGGCCGCACAATTATTGTGTGGTCCGCACTTTGCGCTGTAGCACTGTCAAATTTTCTTCTTGTTCTGTGGCCACAGACAGAATTCTACGGTCCGCACTTTAGCCCTTTTTACTTAATTTTTGTCCTTGTTCAAAATCACTTCTTCTTGAGATAAATTTCATCACTTTGGCTCATTTTTCAATAGGCAGAATAAATCGACATCCTCTTAAAGTTGTCATCACTTTTCACTTTGATACTCCATCTTTAGTCCGTTCCATTTGAACACTTCAACTATACCTCGAATGTGTCATTTAAACACAAAAAGCTGACATGGCAAGTGAAGTGTTCCCCACATTTTTCAGGCGCGTGAAATGGTCCAAAAAACAAACTACTCACCCTTTTTTCTCTTTTTTTCTTTTTTCTATCTTCCTCTCCTCCATTTTTGAAATCCTTCGGAATATCTTCATCAAATCGGTATCTGCTGCTCTGTCCCACGTCAAAACTGTAACTGCAAAAGATTTTCTCTAAGATTGAACCCTAAGAGTGTGAAAATTGTCCAGCAGGAGTAATTTTCTCTAACGAGCTACCATGGGTGAAGAAGTGAAGCTTTATAATTATAATTCTAACGATGGTAATAATGGTGATAGAGTTTTGTGGTAGGTCGGACTTCCCGACACCGACGATCTCATGCTGTTGACTTTGCAGTTGATTCCGGCCGAACTTGCTTTTGCGTTCAGAATCTCGCCAGAATCCTCTAAGTCCATGCGTGATGTAAATCACGCTTCGAAGAATATTTCCACCATCCAAACGATGACCAACCCAACCAAACTATTAATTGAAATTGTGGCTAACAAGTTTTGCCAAAACAAATCAGCCANGGAGGGGAAGAAGCTGTGTGGGGAGGGGAAAGATAGGGTTTGTCAGAGAATAAGGGATGGGAGAGGGTTATCTGTTTTTTCTAATTAAAGTTGTCAATTTTTAAGAAAATTACACGTGTCAGATATTTATTTGTTTATTTGACACGTCACAAGTGTGTGAATTACACACATCTTTGTATTTTGGCTGCATATTAGTTTTGTGTTTAAATGACACATTCGAGGTATGGTTGGAGTGTTCAAATAAAACGGACTAAAGATGGAGTGTCAAAGTGAAAAGTGATGACAAGTTTAATGGGCTGTCGATGTATTCTGCCTTTTCAATACTCCTACAAGTAAGCATATTTTATCAGTTTTTGGGAATACCTTCAAGCATCTTTGAACTAAAACGAAAGTCAAAAGACGCAAATAAGTAGTCAAAATCTCCACTTATCAACTCCCCCAAACTTAAATTTTTGCTTGTCCTCAAGCAATTAAGGTAATTTTCACATCCATAAGAAAAAAGCTATTCCAGCTAAGTTATGGTGAATTAAATACACATCAATTTNATTCGTGGGAGAGTCCGATCGGTAGCCCAAAATACAAATGATAGTGAAGGTTATGGGATCAATCTACGAGTAATCTTCGAAATGTTGCGGGCGCAACAAGCAGCGATAGCCCAGTTGCAAAACTAGAGCCACGCCCCCAACAGAGTCGAGCCCAAACCATCTCGGGGAAGCACTCGCAGAAATGAACCAATCGTAGAAAGTCCGAGTGAAACTGAACCCCGGACCAACCCTAAGATTATAAAGATGCTTAAGGAACTGACAAAACGGGTGGAATCGGGAGAAAAGAAGATTGAAGTCAATGACAAAAAAGTAGAAACCTACAAATCCAGGGTCGACCAAATCCCAGGAGCACTGATCTCGCCCAAATCACACCTCAGTTTGGGGTTGTGAAGCGGTCAATTGTAATAATAATTATCCAACTGGGAGTCGGGATCGAATCCACATGGAGCGTAGATGAGATAAGGTATATATTCATACTAAGCGCGTAAAGTGTCTAAGATGCACTTCCACAAACTGTGTTTTGATTTTACTTGTAAATTATGCTACGGCTTGCAAATGTAAGGCTATAGAATAATATTTTTCATGTTGTTTTTCAAGTATGTAAAATATCTGGGGTTGTGACTTTCTCCTAGGTGTTTGCCTAACGGGTTGGGGGCTTTAGAGCGGATTTCGTTGGTCGGGGTGTATTATAGCAATCAACACATAATTACCCACTCAATACCTCTCGGTAATAGAGTGATTTTTTCCCAATTTGACTTTCTCAAGTCCAAATGGGTAATGCACAAAACAGTTGATAGATGCTCAAGTCGGGTTTTACTATCTCTAGATTGAACCCTTTAATTGGGACTATCAATTTCTTGAGTTTATCTCAATTTCTTGTAGCCAAGTTTTCCTAGACTAAGTCTCTCTTTCTCAAGTAGAGACTAAGTCAAATATGCTTGAATCAGTATTTGCAACCATTAGTTCAATTATAGCAAGAACTAGGCTAAATATTACACACCCAACCATAAACAAGCCCTAAATCAAACACTCATTAGGTACCCACACTAGGGTTGGGTCAAAACCTTAGCTAGAAATTTAGCTATTCATAGTGGATGATGAAGAAAATAAAGAAAAAAAGATGATTAAATTCATATTTAGTGATAAATAGATGAAAATCCAATGTAAAATTGACAAGCTATGATAAAGTTTCCTAAAACAGTAAAGAAAAACGGCTACCAACTTTCAGATATTCAAAACTTATCTTAATTTTGTCAAAAAAAACTATTTATACACAACTAAAATTTCCGTACAAAATTGCCCGTTGAAAGGTTCTGCCAGCCAACAATTTTGTATGCGGTCCGAACTTTGCTGCAGCACTTGACAGGAGTGGCTTCTGCGGCCGTAAAATTCTGAACTGTGGCCTCACTTCTTGAGTTATGCGGGCTGCACAATTCTGGGTGCGGCCGCACATTTGATTTCTGCGGCGGCCCGCATATCTTATTTGTCTTGAATTACCAATTCTTTGAACCTTGAATTCTGCGGCCGCACAATTATTGTGTGGTCCGCACTTTGCGCTGTAGCACTGTCAAATTTTCTTCTTGTTCTGTGGCCACAGACAGAATTCTACGGTCCGCACTTTAGCCCTTTTTACTTAATTTTTGTCCTTGTTCAAAATCACTTCTTCTTGAGATAAATTTCATCACTTTGGCTCATTTTTCAATAGGCAGAATAAATCGACATCCTCTTAAAGTTGTCATCACTTTTCACTTTGATACTCCATCTTTAGTCCGTTCCATTTGAACACTTCAACTATACCTCGAATGTGTCATTTAAACACAAAAAGCTGACATGGCAAGTGAAGTGTTCCCCACATTTTTCAGGCGCGTGAAATGGTCCAAAAAACAAACTACTCACCCTTTTTTCTCTTTTTTTCTTTTTTCTATCTTCCTCTCCTCCATTTTTGAAATCCTTCGGAATATCTTCATCAAATCGGTATCTGCTGCTCTGTCCCACGTCAAAACTGTAACTGCAAAAGATTTTCTCTAAGATTGAACCCTAAGAGTGTGAAAATTGTCCAGCAGGAGTAATTTTCTCTAACGAGCTACCATGGGTGAAGAAGTGAAGCTTTATAATTATAATTCTAACGATGGTAATAATGGTGATAGAGTTTTGTGGTAGGTCGGACTTCCCGACACCGACGATCTCATGCTGTTGACTTTGCAGTTGATTCCGGCCGAACTTGCTTTTGCGTTCAGAATCTCGCCAGAATCCTCTAAGTCCATGCGTGATGTAAATCACGCTTCGAAGAATATTTCCACCATCCAAACGATGACCAACCCAACCAAACTATTAATTGAAATTGTGGCTAACAAGTTTTGCCAAAACAAATCAGCCAATCTAGATTCGAAATTAGCATCAAGATTCTGTTTGTAATTTGAAGGAAAACAATTGAGTTAGGATAAAGGGGTAATTAAAATGGACTTAATTCTTAGAATCCATATGTGGGCAAAAATTAAAATTCCTCCAATTTATCTGCTCTTCCTTCCATCTAGAAATATACTTTGGAAGAACAAGTGGGAAAACAGAAAAAAAAAAGTGTGCTAACTTATGTCCAAAATCGATCCTCTGACCATGACTAATTCTTTCAAGTTTTTTTTGCAGCATATGGTAACCGTCNCCACACACTCATGAATTATCAACAAGGCAATGTTTTGAAGTTTAAAGCACAAATAGCTCTAATGCGACACTCGAGCATCAAGAGTTGACTTTACTCATCAAGGAAGTTCGCTCTTTTATGTAGGCCATTGTGGATCCCAAACTACTCCTCCTATACTCTCCGTTAGCTCATCTCCCTTAAGAATATAGTACTCAATTTAATGATTTGAGAAAAGTTCGCTCATCACTCTCAAAAGAATGTCACAAGTACGGATCTAAGTACCATATGATCGCCTCTCATGTAAATCACCACTAATGCAAGTTCACTCGGCTTGAAATCACGTAGGGCTTTTTCGGCATGTAATGAAGACTTTTGGACTAAGGTAGTAAATGTTAGAATAGAAGGGGTTCATTTTTCCTTAAGCACTTCATTTTCTCTTTTTCGCTCATGCTTTGCCGACTCTTTGAGTCATTTTGTTTTTCCTTAGGGGAACTATAGAGACTTGACATCACTCTTTCTTGGTCATGATATTCATTTTCTCCTTCTTTGTTTTCTCCATGCTTTGCACTTTTGCTTTTCTTTGAATCCCTTCAACTCTTCAATTTATTCACTTTCTTTTTGTGATTTTCTTTTGTTTTTTTTCTTTGCCTTCCCTTTTCTTCATTTCTTTTCTCTTTTTTGTATCTTGATACCACTTTCAAATTCCTTATCCCTCCCCCAAACTTATGTTTTCGCCAATTTTCTTCTCATGAGTGTTAAGGAAAGCTCGGGTGCCAATATAGGGTCACTACAAAACGGGTAAAGGCTTGTAACATTATTATCACATGAGAAAATGTTTAGGCTCAAAAGGATTTAATAGGGATAATATCATTGGTGTGCCATGAATAATTTCAAAACGGGTCAAGGAGAGCCTACAATCACATTCGGGGCAAGTTCTAGACCATTCGCACGAGTACTTGGACTTGTAACAAAACATCTCATCTCTCAAACAACTGGATTGTTAAAGAGGATAGAGTTTAGGTCCCACAACAACCGTATTCAATATTGAAAATCGCTAATGGTTCAGCTAAACTAGTCGATGATTGCCTAAGTCAACACAAGAGTCACAAGGTCACTAACTAGAGCCATTTCTTTCCAAGAACTTGTTTTTAACCATAAGCGTGTATTTAAGTGTGTTGGTACCAAATGAAGCATGATTGGCACTTTTATTCATTATTACTACTATTTACCTAAACATAAAAAATGGACTCAATCCCTTAAGAAGGTTGTCACGCCATCCATTGTTGGGAAGAGCCACCCAGTTCACACAAAAACCACCTTTGGAAAGAACCGTGACATTAAGAAACCAAAGGCTTATTGATCACTTAAACATAAGAAGAAACTACCAAATCAACAAGAAGCTATTAAAGTAAATAAGAAGCTAAACTACTAAGAAACAAAATAAAGAAGCTATGAAGTAACTACTGAAAGCAAAAATGAATATACAAGCCGAGAATGGGAAAGAAAATATATACATCAATAGAGAGGGAGGAATATATACGTAATGGAAAAGAAAATAAATATTAAAAGATAGCATTATAGTTATTACAGGCCAATGTCATCTCAAATCAAAATAGACCACCCCCCTGAATAAGAATAAGCATTGTCCTCAATGCTTAACAAAATCAAAATAAGGAAGGGAAGAGAGTAAAGAGAACTCCCTATATGGTTTGAGTGTGCATGGCAAAATTCACCACCCTCAGGCTCCTCCAACTGGATCTCATCATCCTCTGCTCGGGGAGTAACGGGGTGGGGAACATCTGAAGCACCTCCTCAACAGTATGGGAAACAAGGTTTGGCTCATCAAACTGGTCAGCTGGTACCACTGGTGCTGATGGTGCTGCTGGGTCTGCTGATACTGATGGATCTGTCTCCATCAGTAAGTCAAATGGAAATCACCAGCTGCTGCTATCTTGGTCACCTCTTTTCTCAACTTTTCCACTGATTTTCTTGAGGCCTGTGATTTTTCTCATCTTCTTCACCTATTTATCCAACTCCTCAATACCTCCCCCACGTGCCACCAATGTATCCATGATGGTCTTCTGATTATCCAAGATCTTTTTCAATATTTCATCCACTGACGGAGGAACCTGCGGTGTTGCTGGGGTAGAAGACTGAGCTGCAATAGTACTGGATATGGCAGAAAACCTTGCACTAGCTGTCTGCATCCAGTTGTTGAGACTCGCCAATGTTTGGGAGACTCACAGCGCAATGAGTGGATATGTGGAGGAGGAAGACACTGATACTGATACTGATGCTGATGGTCTAGAAGATGGAGGTGGTGACATGTCAGCTGTCTCGGTGGAAGGACTGACTGCCGTGGAAGGTTTGGAAGTTGTAGTAGTCATATCGCTAAATCTGTAACTACCACCAATGGCTTATCAGAATGTACTACAGTAGTAGTTGACTTACCCTTGAGCTTCGGGTTCCCCGGGTCCTTCAAAGAATACCAGGAGAAGGGCTTCTTAGCCCGAACCTTCGTATCAAAGCTCCTCAGCTCCACCTTTGCATCCTTGAGATACTCCGTGAGGGTGTTAGGATACGGGTAGGAGCTCTCACCCTTTCTGACAACTACTGATATGTTGGCCGACATGATGGCACCCATATTGATTGGGTGCCCATCCATGATAGATTCCAACAAGACTTCCCGGGGGATTGGAAGATTGTTCTCATTTTGGCTCGGGTCTATACGACTGCATACAAATGTTTTCCACCCTTTTGCTTCAAAGTTGAGGGTAACCCATGCAATGGGAACTCCCACTGTGATCCATGGTGATGGTGGTCCTGGGGCTGCCAAGATATCTGCTAACTAATGGTGAGCTGCATCACCCATAGAAAACTTTTCCAAGTACTGAACTGGCTTCACCTCCTCAAACGACAAGCAGGTGTTTAGAGTGCTTTGATCAAATCGAACCTTCAAGTTTCTCACCTTGGTTACTTTAGTACCCTTCTTGATATATGCCACATTGGCATAGAACTCTCGTACTAAATGCTTCTTGGCATCCATAACACTCTGAGTGAACCACGTCCACCTCTTTCGCTCCCTAAACTGTTTAACCATATTTGGATTGAATCTATCCAAATCCTTCAATAGAAATTGTCGCTCGAGTGTAAGTGATCTCCGGGGCCACCACTCTCTGAATTTTATGAATGTTGTCGGCCCCACAAATCTGCCTTCCCACGTCTCCTTCTTTTTCGACCTCTCTAGGTCGCCCACTCTAGTGTCAAGCCCTCTACCATCATCTGGAATATCATCATCATCATCCACTACGACTGATGCATGGGGAGTGTGTGTGTAGAGGAGGGTTCTGAACCCTGGATTCCTTCATCTGAACTCTCAGAAGAGCTTGCTGATGTGGAGGGTTCATTGCGGAGTTGGTATCTCCCAAGGAACTGTGGTGGTTGATATTGTGCCTCAGGCTGTTCCTCCACGTATGGCCCTCGGAAGCTTCCCTAGACGGGATATAAGAACTTGATTCTGAGGGCTCTATGGCCCTACCTCTCCCAGTATACCGGATGAAATATTTTGTTGATATATTTCCCCAAAACTGCTCAGACCTCCACATCACTTGCATCACACATGAGTTCAAAAGGCAAGCTCCAATCCTGTGCGGTGATAATAGAAGTAGCAGTCAATTTGAACTTTAGCAATTCGAATGCTTTCATGCAATCCTCGTTGAAATAGAATTTGGCATCCTTCTCCAAAAGCTTACACAAGGGGTTCACCACTTTGGAAAAATCCTTGATAAAATGATGATAGAACCCTGCATGGCCCAAGAAGCTCCTCACTCCCTTCATGGATGTAGGGGTGGGATTTTATAAATCACCTCTATTTTGGCCTTGTCGACTTCAATACCATTCTTTGAAATTTTGTGGCCAAGGACAATAACTTCCTCGACCATGAAGTGACACTTCTCTCAATTGAGCACCAAGTTTCTATCCTCACATCTTGCCAAGAACTTATCCAAGTTTTTCAAGAAATCATCAAAGGAATTCCAAACCACAAAAAAATCATCCATGAAGACCTCAAGAAAATCCTCCACCATGTCAGTGAAGATAGCCATCATACACTGTTGGAAAGTCGCCGGTGCATTGCATAACCCAAATGGCATCCATGAGAATGCGAAAGTACCATAGGGACATGTGAAAGTAATCTTCTCTTTTCCTCCGAAGCAATAAGAATTTTATTGTAGCCATAATATCCATCAAGGAAACAATAGAAAGCACTACCGGCCAACCTATCAAGCATTTGATCAAGGAATGGAAGTGGGAATGATCTTTTCTTGTGACTTTGTTGAGCTTGCGATAGTCCATACACACTCTCCACCCGGTCACCATTCTTGTAGGAATCAAATCGTTCTTGTCATTACTGACCACAATCATGCCCCCTTTTTTTGGGACACATTGCACCAGATAGGTCCACGAGCTATTGGAAATGGGGTAAACAACCCCGTCATCCTACCACTTTATGATCTCCTTCTTCACCACCTCTTTCATTGTTTCATTTAGTCTTCTTTGATATTCAACGGAGGTTTTGAATCCTCCTCCAAAATAATCTTGTGCATGCAAAAGGCGGGACTTATACCTCGAATATCCACCAATGTCCATCCGATAGCTTTCTTCCTCTTTTGTAGCACCGCCAAAGTAGAGTCGACCTGCATGTTATTCAAACAAGAGGAAAGAATAACTGGTAAAGTAGAACACGGGCCAAGGAATTCATACCTAAGATGTGGAGGTGATGGATTTAACTCCAAAGTGGGAGGCTCCTCGATTGAGGGCTTTGTTGGAGGGGTCTTCCGGTTTTCAAGATCTAAGGACAATTTGTGGGATTCATAGGTGTACGACCCCATTCCTTGCAATGCATTCACATATTCCACATAGCCATCCTTCTCATCATCATCATGATTAAGCAATACGGCCTCCAAAGTATCATTAATCTTCATCATGGAACTAGCATCATCGACAATCATCTCGGTCACTAGGTTAACGAAGGAACAAACTTCATTGCTATTCGGTTGCCTCATAGATTTGCACACACAGAAAACCACCTTTTCATCACCCACCCGGAAGGTGAGCTCACCGGATTCCACATCAAAAAGAGCCTTCCCCGTAGCAAGGAAAGGCCTCCCTAGAATAATAGGCACCTCATAGTCTACTTTACAATAAAGAATCACAAAGTCCGCCGGGAGTATGAACTTATCAACACGGACCAACACATCATCAATAATACCCAATGGTCTCTTTATAGTACGATCTGCCATTTTTAGCCTCATAGAAGTGGGTCTTGTTTTCCCAATCCCTAATGTTTTGAAAATCGAGTAGGGCATCAAGTTGATACTCGTCCCTAGATCACAAAGAGCTTTGGCAAAGTCGGCGCTTCCAATGGTACAAGGGATTGTGAAAGCGTCGGGATCTTCCAATTTAGGAGACATTGAGTGCACAATTTCACTCACTTGATGTTTCATCTTTATAGTCTCACATTCATCGACCTCTTGTTTGTCACCAAAACCTTCAAGAACTTTGCATAGCCGGGCATTTGTTCCAAAGCCTCAACTAATGGCACATTAATAGATAAGCTCTTCTTTATGTCAATGAACTTCTTGAATTTGTTCTCGCCATTTTTATTGGCAATCATTTGAGGGTATGGAGGAGGAGGCCTTGGCATTGGTGCTTTAGCCTTTGGCACTACCGGTTCTGGTATGTCAACAATGTGTTCCCTAGACGGGTTCACTTCTTCTTGAGTCTCGTCCACATTTTCATGAATATCAATTCTCACTTCGTCATTTTCTTGCACCACATTGTTTGGAATCTCATCTTATTGAACCACTTGTTCATCATCCATAATTTTTCCTTGACTTGAGGTGGTTGCATCCCCACCTTTTCGACTCCTTGTAGTCACGGCCATGGCATGTCCCGTGTTGTTACCACCCTTCGGGTTCACCACCGTGTCACTTGGTATTTCCCCCTTAGGACGAGTGTTTAAAGCTTGTGAGATTTTCCCCAATTGAACTTCCAAATTGCGAATTGAAGTGTTGTGAGAGGCTATGAGCATCAGAGTCGGCATTCTTCTCCATCATTTATTTGAACAGGTTCTCAGTTCAACCCATCTCATTATTGGAAGAGCTAGTCCCATGAGACAGATAAGGAGGCGGGTTGCTTGGTTGTTGATACATCGAGGGCCTTTGAAAGCCCGACCCCCAATTAACTTGGTTATTTTTCCAACCCCTTGGTTGTTGTCTCTCCAATATCCTTGATTATTTCCACTCCAATTGCCTTGGTTTCTTTAACCATTACAATTACCTTGATCATTTTTATTGTTCCAATTACCTTGGTTGTTACCACCGCTCCAATTGCCTTGGTTGTTGGAGTTCCAATTCCCTTGATTACCTTGAGATTGCCATTATTGTTGATTCGGTCCCCGAGAGTTGTTTCTTTTCCCTTGGAAGTTGTTGACACATTGCACTTCATCCTCTTGTTCATTGTATTATTCATCTTGGTCAAACCCACTCTCTTCTTGCACATATTGTTCCACACGGTTTTGCACTTGTTGACCCTTTTTCCTTCGCTTATTCACCATCATATTTACACCTTCCATTGAATTTACTTGCTTAGGACCTTGAAGTTGTTGAAATTGAGATTTGGCTAATTGATTCATTATGGTGCTCAACTCGGCAATTGCTTTCCCATGATCATGCAATTCTTTATTTAGGTGAATCACATTTGGATCACCTTGAGGAACATTTGCGCTATTTTTCCATGCAGACAAAGTATCTTCCATTTCATCTAAGATCTCACAAGCTTCGGCATCTGGTGTTGTCATGAAATTTCCTCCGGTAATTTAGTTGACCACACATTGATTGGTAGTATTGATCCCCATATAGAAAGTTGTTAAATCATAGCCTCTGTCATATCATTTTTTGGGCACTCTTTCACCATAGTACAGTACCTCTCCCATATCTCATGCAAAGGCTCATTGGGTTCTTGCTTGAATGCTATAATCTCATCTATAAGAGTAGCCATATGCCCGGGAGAAAAGAACTTGGAAATAAATTTCTCCGCCAATTCATCCCATATACAGATAGAATGGTTTGGCAATCTTTCTAACCAATCCAAGGCTTTCCCTCGTAGAGATAAAGGAAATAACCTCAATCTTAGAGCATCCTCGGAGACGTTGGTCTGTTTACCCCCCAACAAGTGTCCACGAGCCCCTTCAAGTGTTAGTATACATTTTGACTCGGAGCCCCGATGAAGAATCCCCGTTTCTCTAGAAATGTGAGCATAACATTAGTGATTTGGAAGTTTCCCGCCCTAATGGAGGGGTGGGACTATGGCACTTGCATATCCTTCGTTTGAAAACACCAGGTGTGGAGCCGCTCTTGGTGGAGGTGGGGGAGGTACGGGAACATTGTAATGAGGCGTTCGACCTCATCTATTTGCTTGAGGTTCAAGAGTGACCTCGTCAACTTGGTCATCATCCACATCCTCCCCCAATGGAAAGTTTCCGAGAGGATCATTGTTGTCGAGAGCTATTTTTGTACCTACAATTATTTCACAAAATAATTAGTAACCTGGAAGGAAAGGAAGGAAAGTCACACACAAAACCAAATATAAGACTAAATCTATTTTTAGCTCCCCGAAAATGGCGCCAAAAAATGATCTCGCCTAAATCACACCTCAGTTTGGGGCTGTGAAGTGGTCAATTGCAATAATAATTACCCAACTGGGAGTCGGGATTGAATCCACAGGGAGAATAGATGAGATTAAGTATATATTCAGACTAAGCGCGTAACGTGTCTAAGATTCATTTCCACAGACTGTGTTTTGATTCTACTTCTAAATTATGCTATAGTTTACAAATGTAAAGCTAGAGAATTATATTTTTGGTGTTGTTTTTCAAGTATGTTGATGATCTAGGGCCGTGGCTTCCTCCTAGGTGTTTGCCTAACGAGTTGTGGGCTTTAGAGCGGGTTTTATTGGTCGGGGTGTATTATAGCAATCAACACACAATTACCCACTCAATACCTCTCGGTAATAGAGTGGTTTTTCCCAATTTGTCTTTCTCAAGTCCAAATGGATAATACACAAAATAGTTGATAGATGCTCAAGTCGGGTTTTACTCTCTCTAGATTCAACCCTTTAATTGGGACTATCAATTTCTTGAGTTCATCCCAATTTCTTGTTAGCCAAGTTTTCCTAGACTAAGTCTCTCTTTCTAAAGTAGAGACTAAGTCAATAGGCTTGAATCAATGTTCACAACCATTAATTCTACAATTATATTAAGAACTAGGCTAAATATTACACACCCAACCATAAACAAGCCCTAAATCAAATACCCATTAGGTACCCACACTAGGGTTGAGTAAAAAACCTAGCTAGAAATTTAGCTATTCATAGTGGGTGATGAAGAAAATAAAGAATAAAAGATGATTAAACTCATATTTAATGATAAATAGACTAAAATCCAATGTAAAATTGACAAGCTATGATAAAGTTTCCTAAAACAGTAAAGAAAAACGGCTACCAACTTTCAGATATTCAAAACTTAACGTAATTTCGTCAAAAAGACTATTTATACATAGCTAAAATTTTCGGATAAATTGCCATTTCGGAGGTTCTACGGCCGCACAATTCTGTGTGCGGTCCACACTTTGCTGCAACTCTTGACAGGAGTGGCTTCTGCAGTCGCACAATTCTGAACTGCAACCACACTTCTTGAGTTCTACGGACCGCACAATTCTGGGTGCGGCCGCACATTTGATTTCTGCGGTCGCACAATTATAATGCGGCCCGCAGATCTTGATTGTCTTGAATTCCCAACTACTGTCAAATTTTTTTCTTGTTCTGCGGCTGCAGACAGAATTCTGGGGTCCGCACTTTAGCCCTTTTTGCTTGATTTTTTTCCTTGTTCAAAATCACTTCTTCTTGAGTTGAATTTCATCACTTTGGCTCATTTTCCAATACTTCTGCAAGTAAGCATATTTCATCAGTTTTTGGGAATACCTTTAAGCTTTTTTGAACTAAAATGAAAGTCAAAAGGTGCAAATAAGTAGTCAAAATTCCCACTTATCAAGTACCACCAATATTGAAGAGTCTGGATTCCAAAAAGTTTGTTCAAAAACCTTTCCCTTCGAGCACAGCTCCGAAGCCGATCCCAAAGAAGTTTCGCATGCTCGAAATTCCTAAGTACAATGGTACAACCGACCGAAATGAACACGTGACCTCCTACACGTGCTCCATCAAGGGGAACAACTTGGAAGATGATGAGATCGATTTCGTCCTACTGAAAAAGTTCGGAGAGACCTTGTCAAAAGGAGCTATGATATGGTATCACAACTTACCCCCTAATTGACTCGTTTGATATGCTTGCGGACGCCTTCGTGAAAGCATACGCCGGGGCCATCAAGGTCGAGACCAGGAAGTCAGACCTTTTCAAAGTGAAGCAAAGAGATAATGAGATGCTCAGGGAATTTGTGTCCCGCTACCTCCGGTCGCGGACAATTGGGCCGTTCAAGCCTTTACCCGAGGACTCAATGCTCGAAGCTCATTGGCTTCACAACATTTGAAGCAAAATATGATAGAATATCCGGGGACAACTTGGGCTGACGTCCATAAATGGTACCAATCAAAAATCAGGGTCAAATATGATCATCTTGGGGCCTCTTCCGGGTCCGTTTATCCCGTCAAAACTAGTGACAGATCCAAAAGAGACATTGATCGTGAACCAAGATCAAATAGAGACCGGTATCAACCATACAAAGGAGATCAAATAGGTAATGGTCCTGAACGAAACCTTGTGAGAAGTGAAAAGAGAGGCGATCGAGGACAAAACAACGACGGGGATCATGAGCAAAAACGGTTTTGATAGGCCCATCGGGCCTAAGGAAGCTCCAAGGCTATCGAAATACAACTTCAACATTGATGCTGCTGCTATTGTATCTGCCATCGGACGCATCAAAGACACCAAGTGGCCTCGACCTTTACAATCCTATCCTTCCCAAAGGGACCTCAACCTAATGTGTAAATATCATGGCACTCACGACCACAGAACTGAAGACTGCCGACAAGTGGGAGAGGAAGTATCCCAGTTATTCAACAACGGACACCTTCGAGAATTCCTGAGCGATCGAGCCAAAAATCATTTAAGGAATAGGGACTCCAATAAGTAGATCGAGCAGGAGGAACCTTGTTACGTCATTAACATGATCATTGGTGGGGTCGATGTCCCTCATTGGCCAATGTTAAAGCGCACCAAAGTGTCCATCACAAGGGAGAAACAGACTCGAGATTACGTGCCAAAAGGAACCGTATCTTTCAACGACGAGGATGCTGAAGGCGTCATGCAACCACACAATGATGCACTGGTATATCTGTGCTCATAAATAAATCTCGAGTTAAGCGTGTGTTAATTGATCCAGGTAGCTCAGTCAATATCATCAGATCGAGGGTTGTAGAACAACTGGATTTACGAGATCAAAATTATGCCTGTAGTCTGAGTTCTAAATGGATTCAACATGGCATGTGAGACAACTAAAAGGGAGATAACCCTACCGGAGAACACCACCAGAACTGTTTAGGAAACAAAGTTCTACTTGATCGAAGGAGATATGAGATACAATGCTCTGTTTGGGAGACCATGGATTCACAACATGAGGGCGGTGCCCTCGACACTACACCAGGTGTTGAAATTCCCAACACCAGGAGGGATTAAAATAATTTACGGAGAACAACCAGCCGCAAAGGAGATGTTCGCGGTCGATGAGGTGGTCCTGATATCTGCACTCTCGACATCAAAGAACCCGAGTTCGATTACCAAGGAAGGAACCAAATAGAAATCACCGATATCGGTCCCGACCGAATCAAAAAAGCAGGGAACATACGAGGATGACGACTACGACTTCCCAGGTCTTTCATAGCCCCCGACCATACTGATGCCACAAAATCAACGGTCGAGGATCTGGAGCAAGTTATATTTATTGAGCACCTGCCCAATCGGAAGGTATACTTGGGCACAAAGTTAAGTCCCGAGCTCAGGAAAAAACTCATAGAATTCCTTACAGCTAGCATAGATTGTTTCGCCTGGTCCTACCTTGACATGACAGGGATCCCGCTAAAAATAACTACTCACAGGCTGATCCTAGATCCGAAGTTCCACCCGATCAAATAGAAAATGAGGCCTTAGTCCGAAGTCAAACATGCATTCATCAAAGACGAGGTGTCTAAACTCCTTAAAACAGGATCCATTCAGGAAGTTAAATACCTGGATTGGTTAGCAAACGAAGTAGTAGTCCCTAAAAAGGAGAATAAATTAATAAAGACTTGAATAAGGCATGCCCCAAGGACTCTTTTTCTTTGCTCAACATCGATCGCACGATCGATGCGATGGCCCGCCACGAGATCCTCATCTTTCTCGAGGGTACAACCAAATTCGGATGGACCAGGCGACCAGGAAAAAATATCCTTCATCACTAAATATAGCACCTATTGTTATAACGTAATGCCATTCAGACTAAAAAATGCCGGTGCCACTTACCAACGCCTAGTAAATCGGATGTTCGAAAAGCAAATAGGAAAATCAATGGAAGTTTATATTGACGACATGTTAGTTAAGTCTTTGGGAGCATAAGACCATTTGAAGCATTTGCAGGAAACCTTCAACATGTTGAAGAAATACAATATGAAGCTGAACCCGGAGAAATGTGCATTCGGAGTCGGGTCCGGGAAATTCCTTGGATTCATGGTGTAAGGAATAGAGATCAACCTCGATATGATCAATGACATAGAGGACATTACCGTGGTGGACAATGTAAAGTCCGTACAAAGGTTAACCGGGCACATAGCCGCCTTGGATCGATTTATTTCATGGTCTTCCAAAAAAAGCCATTGGTTCTTCTCGTTATTGAAGAATAATAATAACATCTCATGGACCTCGGAGTGCCAACAAGGCTTGGAAGAACTCAAGTGGTACGTTTCGAGCCCGCATTTGCTTCATATTATGAAAGTAGACGAGCAACTGTACCTATACTTAGCATTATCCTAGATAGTGGTAAGTGGACTCCTGGTCCGGGAAGAAGAAGGTACGCAATTTCCTATCTGTTATGTTAGCAGGACTCTAGGCGAGGTTGAAACTAGGTATCCTCAATTGGAAAAATTGGCGCTCACTTTGCTAAGCGCCTCTAGGAAGTTAAAACTATATTTTCAATGCCATCCCACATGTATCGTAACTAGTTATTTGTTGAGAAAAATAATGCATAAACCCGAGCTCTCGGGACGATTGGTCAAATGGGTAGTGGAAATAAGTGGATACGATATCGAATATCGACCCCGAACCGCCATCAAATCTCGAATTTTGGTGGACTTCATGGTTCATAAGTAGGGATTTTGACCGCTTATTTGCTCTCTTTTACTTGCGTTTTAGCTCAAAAAAGCTTTAAGGTATTCCCAAGAACTAATGAAATGAGCTTTATGGTAGGAATATTGGGAAACGAGCCAAAGAAGTGAAAATCAACTCAAAAAGGAGTCAAAATTGGACAAGGACCAAAACAAGGAAAAAATGCTTACACTGCGGACCGCACAATACTATGTGCGGACGCAAACAATGGAGAAGCCCTATTATATTTTCTTCAAAGAATGCAGGCCGCACAACTATTGTGCGGTCGCAGAAGAGAGATTCAGAGAGTTGGAATTTTGGCAAGCTGAAGATATGCGGACCGCACCATTATTGTGCGGTCGAAGGATGACAAGTGCGACCGCACTCACTAGTGTGCGTCCCGCAAAAGACCAGATTCAGAGAGCCATGATTGAAGTTGTGCAGACCGCACTATTATTGTGCGGCCGCAGAAGCCAAAGTGTGGCTGCACTCACAAATGTACGGTCCGCAGAAGAAGGTTCACGTCCTAGCCAAATTCAAGTGTGTGGCCGAACTCAGAAATGTGCAGTCCGCGCAATTAGATGAAGTGCGGCCGCATCCCACTTTTGTGCGACTGTAGAAGGCCTAGTTGACCAGTCAAGCTCAGAGTGCGAACCGCACTCAGAATTATGCGGCCGCATAACCTCCGCAGGGTAATTTTTGTCAGATAATTTTAGCTTAGTATAAATAGAACTTTTTATCATTTGTAGGTCAAGTTACATCAGTGTAGAGCACCTGAGCCGTTTTCTTTACTGTTTTGAGTAATATTGTACTAGATTAACTTTTAAACATTAGATTTTCTTTCCATGATTAATTATTATGCATTCTATCTTAATTCTTCTTTCATTTCTTCATTTTCTATGAGTAGCTAAACCGTAGCTAGGGTTGTGACCCAACCCTAGTATGGGTACTTAATGGGTTATTGATTTAGGGCTTATTTAAGATTGGGTATATGTTATTTAGCCTTGTTCTTTCTTAAATTCTAGAATTAATGGTTGGAAATATTGATTCATACCTATTTGACCTAGTCTCTACTTGAGAAAGAGAGACTAAGTCTAGGAAAACTTGGCTAACTAGGATTTGGGGTGAACTCAAGAAATTGATAGCCCTAATTAAAGGGTCGAACCTAGAGATAGTAAGACCCGGCTAGAGCATTTATCACTTGCTTTGTGAAATACCCATTTAGACTTGAGAAAGCCAAATTGGGCCAAGTCACTCAAACTACCGAGAGGTATAGAGTGAGTAATTAAGTGTGATTGCTATAATATATCCCTATCAACCAAACATGACCTAAAGCTTTAAATCCGTTAGGTAACCAACTAGGCGGAAGTCGCAACCCTAGATCCTTTTATCATTTGAAAACAACCAGAACCAAAAACATTGTCTCCTAGTTTTATAATTACAATCAATAGCTCAAAGTAGAAGTAGAAACAACAAACAAGAATGTGGAAGAGTAATCTAGGGCATATCATACAATTACACTAAATATATACCTAATCTCAATTCTAAGTTCCTATGGATTCGACCCCGACTTGCGTTGGGTTTTTATTATTACATGGACCGCCTCATTACCTATATTTGTGGTGTGAGTTTGGGCGAGATCAGTGGTTGACTTCATGCCGGCCCTAATACACGAGGTCAAAAGGGAATTGTTGTTGAACTCGGGGAATTCCTCGAGGATCTGGACCCTCTTTAGGAACGGTGCCTCAAACGCAAAGGGTTCCGAACTTGGCATCGTGTTGAAGCCTTCGACATGTGATGTAGTTTGGAAATCTATTAGAACTATAAAATTGATTAACAACGAGCCTGAGTATGAGGCCATAATTACAAGTCTCGAGCTGGATAAAAGCCTGGGGGTTGATGTGATCAAAGCTAAGTGTGAATCCCTCCTTGTGATGAACCAAGTCATTGGGACGTTCGAAGTGAAAGAGGAACAAATGCTAAGGTACTTAGATCACTTACAGGTAACGCTACATCGGTTCAAGGAGTGAAACCTGCAACATGTACTTCAGGATCAAAACAACGAAGTTGATGCTCTCACTAACTTGGGATTGTCAGTTGATGACGATGAATTCAGCTCGAGAGCGATCGTACACCTTATGAAATTGGTAGTGGAAGAAGGTCACGCCGAGAAAAATTTGACAAGCTTAACCTAGGATTGGAGAAACAAGTATATAGATTACTTGAAGGCCGGGAAGTTGCCCTCAGATCCTAAAGAATCAAGAGCCCTACGCACAAAGGCGGCCAAGTTTAGTTTGTCCAAAGATAACACCCTATTCAGGAGAACGTTCGATGGGCCACTCGCCATATGTCTCAGACCGGGAGATATCGAATATGTCTTAACGGAAGTTCATGAAGGCACCTGCGGGAACCATTCGGGTGCCGAATCGCTAGTTTGTAAGATAATCAGAGTTGGCTATTACTGGATCAACATGGAAAAAGATGCGAATGAGTTCGTACGAAAGTGTGAGGAATGTCAGAGGAACGCATTCGATGATCCATCAGACTAGGGAGCTACTGCATTCAATCCTGTCACCTTGGCCATTCATGAAATGGGGGATGGACATCGTTGGTTCCCTGCCATGGGCCCCCCGGTATGGCTCAATTTATATTATTTATGGATGACTATTTTTCTAAATGGGTCGAAGCCGAAGCATTTGAGAAAACTAGGGAGAAAAAGGTTATTGATTTCATTTGGGACCACATAATATGCTGGTTCGGAATGCCGACCGAGATCATATGCGACAACGAGAAGCAATTCGTCGGCAGTAAGGTGAACAAAATTTTCAAGGACAATAAGATCAAAAGGATCCTATCAATACCCTATCACCCTAGTGGGAACAGGCAGGCAGAGTCTACAAGCAAGACCATACGCCAAAAACTTAAGAAGAGATTGACCGACGCCAAAGAAAAATGGAAGGAAATTTCACCCGAAGTCCTCTAGGGATATCGTACGACCTCAAAATATAGTACCGGGGCCACCCTACTCTCGCTGGTCTACGGTGCTGAAGTGCTAAAACCGATAGAAGTAGTTGAACCGAGTTTCAGGTTATATGCGACCGAAGAATCAAATGATGAGGCCATGAGCACGAGCCTAGAATTATTGGACAAGAGGCACGAGGCTTCCCTCGTCCGGTTGGCCGCCCAAAAAGAATAGATCGATAGGTATTACAACCGGAGAGCCAACCTCCGACACTTCAATATCAGGGACTTGGTGTTAAGAAAGGTGATACTGAACACCCAAAAATCGAATGAGGGGAAGGTGGGACTGAATTGGGAAGATCCATAGTGGATTATCGAGATTACCGGAAAAGGATCATATAAACTCGAAGCAGGGAAAAATGAATGACTACCGAACAACTGGAACATAACCCACTTAAAACGATACTACTGCTAAGGTACGACCCCTTCCATTCTTTTCTTTACATATATTACGAATTGGACTAACATTTGCAGGCACCAACAAAAGAATGATGCAACTATTAGGCCCGAAAACATGTATTTTCACTCTTTTTTCCTTGAACCAGTTTTGTCCAAAATGGGTTTTCCGGCAAGGTTTTTAACGAGGCAATAATAGATATTTCTAACTTAGAATTGAAGATCGGTTACGAATCAGAGTCGAGGGTCGCACTACCAGTATCCGAGCCCTCTCAAGGATCAACCTTGAATACTGGGGTCCATCACCCTCGTATAATAATTTTAGCAAGGAAGGAAACTTTGCGCTTCAACAGTCTAGCTCGGTGGATAGGATTCATTGTAAGGGCCAAACAGTCAAATGAACCGTGCCTGCATGGACCACTTAAGCCATAACACAAAGTTTGTACACATTTGCAATCTTGTATGATGCACATAGAAATAAAAGAAAGTATCTACCTTGCAGATACATATTTTTTCCCTTAATACTATTACATTTTGTTCCTTAAGGACAAAATATTGAGCCCAAGGGCTGCCTCTATCCAAGTCCAAGAGATCACCCCCACTCGTGGACTGTCGTCCTAGGAAAACCCGCATGACTCGGGTATCGAAGCCCTGGGGTACCAAGCTTATTAGGAAATATCCAAACTTAAAAGGCTACAACCATCCTAAAAATGGCTCGGAGAGGTCCGAGGCCCGTAACCAAAACATAAGGCCTTCAAAAATTCCAAACCGGTTCAAAGGCTAATCTTGGAAAAACTATAATCTAAAAACGTTTAAGTACGCACTTTGGGAAAAGCTTCCGGTCATACCATGCCCCCACGAGTTTCAAACAAAATTACATCGAGAACGAGCCTTGTTCGAACCTATGAACAAGACTCTATTACTACATTTTATTTCATGCTAAGGCATTGGAAATCTTTGCAATCATAAAGTAGAAACCAAAGAAACTAACTCAAAAATGGCCAAAGGAAAGCCTTATATATATATAAAATCTCTAAGGCGCCTAAGCCTGATCTCCACCGATGCCAGCCTCATCAACGGGGCCATCAGGATCTTCCCCGCCCTCGGGTTCGCTGGAGTCCTCAGAGCCTTCTTCGTCCTCGGGGTCAGCCAGCTTCTTGGCCTCGGCCTCGAGCCTTTTAGCATCTTCAATCTCGATCGACAGGTCGAAACCCCAGGCATGGACCTCCTCGAGAGCCTCTATTCTGGACTGCCACTTCACATATTCAACATGACTTTCAGCCGGTCCAGGGCCACCTCAACATCAGCTCTTTACTGAGTCACCATCTCTTCAGCATCAGCCCTGGTTGTTTCCGTCACTGACTTGGCTATTTCCAGCTCCTTGCCAAGGGCATCCCGTTCAGTGATAGTCGATCCAAATTGAGTCTGGAGGTCTTCAATTTTTTTGGCCCGGGTCTCGGATTTCTCCCACGCCACTCGAAGTTGGACCTCCACTGAGGCTAGCTGCTCCCGAGCACTCTCCTTATCCGAAGCCAATCGGTCTATTTTTCCCTTCCATTCTTCAACCAAGGCCTTGACCTCTTCCATCGCGGCTCGAAGTTGGTCGATCCTGCCAATCTTCTGCTGAACCTGTGAGTTTTTACCGTTAGTCGCTATGTCTAACTTGTCATCACTAAATTCAAAGATCTTTGCACGTTATATCAGGTCGGTATGTTCCTTCTGAGCCACGTCCAACTTAACTTGGAGATTCTTGACTTTTTCTTTGTGTTGCTTGCTGAGAAGCTTATACATGCCCCTCTTCTCAGCAAGCTCCTTAACCTCAGCCCCGAGATGGTTAACCTTAGCTCGGTACCGGAGAAAGACTTCATGATGGAGTATTAAGGACTTCAAAGATATTAAAAGGAGAAGGCATGAGAGCTATCATAAATTAAATTCGAAGACAAAAGAGTGTAATGACGCCTCACCCGATTCAACGCCTACTGTGCTTTGTTGAACAAACACGACGCATCCATCTTATTCATTTTCGCCTGATCTTCTTCGGTAACCAGGCACCGGAGGTAGCTAGTTATTCTGAAAGGGGCGAAAAGAACCCGGGTATATTCCGGGATGGTGATGATAATTGACCGCTTCCGGTCAGGATCCATGCTCGGGGCGGGGAATAGGTTGATCAACTTTGGGCTTGAGTTCAGCTCACCGACCTCCGAGGATGAGCTTTTCCTTGGCACCTCTAAATCACGCAACCCAGAGAAGTTTTCTAGAGCGGTTGAGTCCACATCATCAAAAAAACAACGGAGGGGATCGTCCGCTCCATCATCCCCTTCATTGGATCGCTCCTTCATCGCTTGGTGATCATCGAACATGGAATCTGTAAAGGAAGGTGACCCTGAAATTTCTATAACACTGGGTGGGGCGGAGCCGACCTCTCGAGAAGTCTCATCCCTCACTTATGCACCATCCCCTTGAACTTGAGGGGGATTAGCCTCCGTTGTTTCTCTCTCGGTTGCCACCTGCTCCTCGGGGACGGACGATTCACAGGCCACGGGAAGATCTTCCTCCTCAGGCTCGTCTATGAGCCGTTAAAGAGAGTCCGAGTTAGGAACTCGAGAGTTGGAACTTTCCTTTGGCTTACAGGTCAACCTTCTTTGAGTTCGGGGAACTCGGATCCCTCCTTCTTTTCTTCTCTCCTGCTGCGGCCCCAGGCTTCCCCAAATTAGAGGGATTAGCGGGCAGGTCTTCGCCCCCTACTAAGGGCCTAAACTCAATGGTCTTAGGCAAGCCTACAAAAAGAGAAGAGAAGGAATGAGAACACAATGCTGAAAAAGAAAGCCTAGTGCTACTTATTCATGAAAAGAAATATTATCGTGGCAATGGGCCTCCCAGCGGACCTTCAAGAGCTCGTGCCACGAGCGCTCGACATAAGGCATCTGCGAACAAATTCCCTCGTTCCACTCCTTGAGCCGAGGAATGGCGTTTGGGACTCGATCAAAGGCTGTACCACATCAAATACTGATGAGGAAAAGAGAGGTAAAATGTGAAATCGACATCTAAAGGAAAAGGATATTTACATGCTATATTCCACTTCTCGAGGAATGGCCTAAACTCGGCAGGTATCAAGTCGGTGGTCCTCACCCGGACAAAGCGTCCCTGCAACCCCGATCCCCGTCCTTGTCGATGCTTGAAAATGAGGCTTTGCTGGCCGGTCGTATGAGCTTTATCAGTCCCCTCGGAAGATTAGAGGACTGTACAGGTGGAGTAGATGATCGATGGTGAACAAGAAGGAGTCGACTTTATTCACGAAGAATTGGAGAAGGATTACGATCCTCCACAATGATGGGTAGCTCTGACCGAGGCACACTTCATACCTCCTACAAAAATCCAGAACAACTAGTTCCACTGGGCCCAGTATGAGGGGGTAAGTGTAAGCACTCAGATACCCCTCCATATGGGTAGTAATGTCGTCATCGAGCTCGGGGTTATTATGTCCTCTCTGCCCAGCCACAATCCTTGCGAACTGCGGGGAGAACGACCTTGTTGATGGAGAAAATGTATCGGGATACCGAATCTCTTCCAGAAGCGGATCCAGTGTGAGAGTTACGGGTTCAATTGAACGTATAGCTTTCGACGCAAGGTAGAAAATTCATTAAAATTGCAAAAATAATAGATTTGAACCCATAACTTTAAATATATAATGGGTTCAATGTTAAAAATTTTAAAAATTGAACCCATAGAATTAAAATCATGGATCCACATCTGCTCGCATCGGCCTTGCACCAATGAAGGTTTTTCGACCTTAATGTCGTGAGCAACTGAACACCGCCCGGGGAAGAATATTTTCAAGGGAGGTTCAGCTTCCAGCTAATCGCTAGCCGCGCCCGGAGCGGACCTCTCAAGGTCAACCACATCGGGAGCATTCTCCTCGGCTCTCGCTGTCGGCCTTGAAGAAGAAGTAACAACTTTTTGGGGAACAGTCTTGGAAGTCTTCGCCATTTTTATCTAAGTTAGAATAAGTAAAAAGGAATATTAGGAGATGAAATACAAAAGCTTGCTGAGAAAATCAAACGTGCTGGTTTGGGTAAAAGATAAGCGAAAAACTTGCAATTTGCTAAAAACTCTTTAAAAACGGAGGTAAAAATTTTAGGGTAGGAAGAGAGGCAGTGATATCCTGAAGGTACGAGGGTTGAAGTTTCGTCAAAAAGTAAAAAAAGGAACAAAAGAGGGGAGTATTTATAGGGGCTTCGCGCCGTTTTGTATCTAATGACAGCCTGCCGACGACTAATACACATTTGAAGTCATTATGACACATTTGGCGGGACGTTTCTAATCTTTTGTCCTTTCTGCTACGTCGTGTTGGGGAAGGAATCGAGGTGCTCATATCGTTTCTCGTCGTTTCCGTAAACTTACTCTCCGAGAAACTAGGAAACTATATGTATACAGGTAAAATCGAGCCCGTGAGATGCCTCATCTTCCGATGAAGCAAACTGTGCAAGAGACGCAACAACAGGGAACCAGAATCGAGACCAGGAGCCCCTCGAGCCGGGTTCGGGCAAAGCGCCCGGCCTCGAGAGTATCGGGGTCATGACCCCGAATTCGGTTCGAATCCCAAAAGCCTCAGAGAACACTACAAGGTAACCGATCACGACCAACAAAAGGTCGTGATATCCGTGACCAGCCGGATATTATGACGTGTATCTCGACACGTATCGACACAGAACCAGTGATTGGTTAAACAAAAGATTTTTTACCTTTCATAGAATTGTACGTAGGGTAAAACTCCTCTACTATATAAAGGGGGGGGGGTCTGATTATTCATAGGAGACGCTGTAACACGCTTATCATGACAATATATATTATTTTCTCTGTTATTCAAAGTTTTAGTTCTTGTTCATCAGTGCTTGGTCATTGTGAGTCCGTGATCGAGGGCGGATATTTCATTAAGGCTGTTATTAAATCCGGAATCATCATCTTCAAGTGGTTTGGTAATTTATTACCTCCTTTATCCGTTTAATCTTACGCAATTTATCGTTTGTATCAAATTAATCGACGTATTCATAAAAACCACAAATAAATTTAATTGTTATCCGTTTTTGAGATAAACAAACATATATATACATATGAAAATGTATATAATATTTAGCATTTTTGACAAATTCAATTGAAAGAAAATAGAAGAATGCACATCGTTTTCCCAACCCCATAATGTTGATCCAAACAAGAAAGAAAAAATAAAAAAGAAAGAAGAAAAGAAGGAAAGAGGAAATGAAGAAAGACAGCAAGATAGATTTTTTTGTTGGTGCTAATTCTCTTTCCCTTAAGCTAACAAATTATTGTTCGTTTATTAAGGTGGTAGGATTCCTATTATATTAGTTTTTGCCTTCAGCAAATTACGATAAAAACTCGTACACGCTTTTGAAATTGAGGTCCTTAGTTTCTCATATACCGACGACAGTAGGCATCCATTACTCTATATTATACAAGCAATTAATTAAATGATAAGCAAATGCAATATTTGTTTAATTTCCAAATGGATCTTCTCATTTCACAGACTGTTGTTAGTACCTTTAGCAAATAAATGTTAATAACATCCTCAACATTTCCTAGGTTAATGTTCCTCTCTCCTAAAAAAAGTTATCATTGTGATACTCAAATACATTGGTCTTAGCATAATTTGAGCATGAATGTTGTATGTCCGGATCCTCCTGGATGTCATTTTTCCTTTGCTTTTGGATACCTTTTCTCAACTTTAGTCCATTGCTTGAACATGGTTTTTTCTATCTCTTGTCTGTTCCCATGATGATAAACAATGATAACTGACATTTTCAGAAATATTGGATTGAATTAGATATATTTTCAAATTGAGCTACAAAAATCGTTGAATATTTTGCCCAAAAGAAAAATAATTCATACCTTTATTTGGTAATAAAAGTGGCGGGGTCACATGCACAGTTTTTCTCTCGCCCTCTCTAGATTAAACTCTTTGGAAGTGACCTAGTGAAAATGCTATACATAAAATTCCCCCACTTCCCCTTCAATTTTGTTGTTGGGGGGGGGGGGGGGGGGGGGAGAGGGAGGGAGGTTTGATTTGGACCCTTACCCTAAAGTTAAATCGAAATAGATAATACGATAAAATCAAAATCTGACAAAACACCAAAGTGTAGGAGTTGATAATCTAAGTTAAGTTACTGATTCTTATACGTTGATTGAAAGTGCACAATGGTATTTGCATACTATCAAAGTATTAATTGGTTCTTGAATGATATCTCTTAATATAATGTATTGTGTTTAATTTCTTATTAATTGGTTCTTGAATTATATAAGTGTGTTTAATTTCTCTACTATTCCCTATTTTTATAGCTAGAGAATTAAGTTAGACTAAAAGATCCTGACATGCTTCTTGAGCATATGTGAAGGTTAGTTAACCAGTCAAAAGTATACAAGAAATAAATTACATCAACTCTTCAACATCAAGTGAAAAAACTAAATTTGTTCAAAGCTGAAATGAGTCGTCAGATCCATATCCGATTCTTCACTAGAAGCATTAATCATACAAGGATAATTTAACTTAATTTACTGCATTGCTAATTATTTACCTTGGATCGACACAAGGATTGACACTAATCATGATTGAATATTAACTTTACTCAATTTATCAATGTCTGAAACAAGATTTCGGTAGTAAATGTCAAGTTTCCTATTTTTTCTTTTTGAAATTAGTCATACATGTGAATAGAACATTATTTAAAGTTAAAAGAGACATATAAAAAAGCTATCTGCTCAGATTTCTGTAGCTGAAATCGTGCGAAGTTGAGGCATCCACACTTGTTTTTCAAAGCTTCAGTACTGTATAAAAAGATAGAAAGTAAAAGGAGACTTTTCTCTTTGAATTATTGCATCAGAAATAGTATAGCTGCCATAATAGTTTATTCCTTTGCTTAGCTTGCAGCCTCTATCGAACAAAAAAAGTATACCAACTCAAGTCAATTTGAGCCGACAACATGACAAAACCCAAATCAAAATGCATACTCTAGCTTTTTTACTTTGGTAGGTTTGAAGTAATCTAGTGAGACTTTTACCTCATTTATGAAAATCTTGAAAATGGTAATTGTATAATTGAAAGCTATATAAAGGGGTCGGATTGAAGCTTAAGAGGACAACAACTTTTCTCATTTGTTTCAAAGATGGGGAAAATGGTCTCTCTATTTGCCTCTCTTTTAGTGGTTTTAGTGTCACTGAGCTTAGCTTCTGAAAGCTCAGCAAATTATCAATACTCATCTCCACCACCACCTAAGAAACCATACCTCTACAAGTCTCCTCCTCCACCAGTGCATGTCTATCCATCACCACCCCACCACCCTGTATATAAGTCTCCACCACCACCTAAGAAGCCATACCACCCTTCACCAACACCATATCATCCTGCACCAGTTTATAAATCTCCACCACCACCAACTCCGGTTTACAAGTCACCACCACCACCCAAGAAGCCACACTACCCTCCACACACTCCCGCTTACAAGTCGCCACCACCACCTAAAAAGCCATACTATCCTCCACACACTCCAGTTTACAAGTCGCCACCACCTCCAACTCCGGTTTACAAGTCACCACCACCACCCAAGAAGCCATACTATCCCCCACACACCCCGGTTTACAAGTCACCACCACCACCTAAGAAGCCATACTATCCCCCACACACCCCGGTTTACAAGTCACCACCACCACCAACTCCCGTTTACAAGTCATCACCACCACCTAAGAAGCCATACTATCCCCCACACACCCCGGTTTACAAGTCGCCACCACCACCAACTCCCGTTTACAAGTCACCACCACCACCTAAGAAGCCATACTATCCCCCACACACCCCGGTTTACAAGTCACCACCACCACCAACTCCTGTTTACAAGTCACCACCACCACCTAAGAAGCCATACCACCCTTCACCAACACCGTATCATCCTGCACCAGTTTACAAGTCCCCACCACCACCAACTCCAGTTTACAAGTCACCACCACCACCTAAGAAGCCATACCACCCTTCACCAACACCGTATCATCCTGCACCAGTTTACAAGTCCCCACCACCACCAACTCCAGTTTACAAGTCACCACCACCACCTAAGAAGCCATACCACCCTTCACCAACACCGTATCATCCTGCGCCAGTTTACAAGTCCCCACCACCACCAACTCCAGTTTACAAGTCACCACCGCCACCAATGAAGCCATACCATCCTTCACCAACACCATACCATCCTGCACCAGTTTATAAGTCTCCACCACCACCAACTCCAGTTTACAAGTCACCACCGCCACCAATGGAGCCATACCATCCTTCACCAACACCATACCATCCTGCACCAGTTTATAAGTCTCCACCACCACCAACTCCAGTTTACAAGTCACCACCGCCACCAATGGAGCCATACCATCCTTCACCAACACCATACCATCCTGCACCAGTTTATAAGTCTCCACCACCACCAACTCCTGTTTACAAGTCACCTCCACCACCAACTCCAGTCTACAAGTCTCCACCACCACACCACCCCTATCTTTACGCTTCTCCTCCTCCTCCCTACCATTACTAAGAAGTGACATAACAAAGTTGAAGGTAATAAAGCCAAATTAATTAAGACAGTTTCATAATGATATGTGAAGAATGCATAGCAAGTTGCATAACTGTCTTCATGCAAAACATTAATATAATAATAATTATAAAGAACTGCGCCCTCTGCTTCTTATTTTCTTAGCTTCATTTATCAGTCACTATCCGTTCAGAATTTTCAGTATCTTTTGATATTACTAAGAACCTAATCACACAATGTATATTCTTATATATGCAGGAAGAGCAGAATGTTGAGCTAAAAGAAAGGCTTTTTCCATTTTCGAGACGCAATGAGATAAAAAGAAGAAGAAAAAAATAAGCCCCACAGGAGGCGAAGAAGTTCTTTTGTAGCTTCATGTTGTCTAAGCTATTGATATTATTTGTACCCTATATTTTATTTCTCTGTCTTTGTGTATGTTTTGTTCAGTTTCGATCTCCTTGCAAAATGCAGAGATTATGAGATGAATAAAGTTAGTTATATATTATTATAGTATGTGTTAATTTTCTCCTCCTCTCTCTAGCTAGCCTTTTGTTTTCTCTTTTTTTTTTTATTTGATTTTTGATTTTCTTTAAATCAAATCATTTTAGTAGAGGGCCAGGGAGTGATCCAGTAAAACACGAAGATTAGAAGAAACTCCTTTTTTTTTATTCCTGAAAAAAATTTAACGTGGAGATTTATCTCTTTTTGTTATGGAATCATTTCTACAGTTATGACTATTTTCAAATTGATATCGGCAGACCTAACAAATTAAACTACTCCTTTGGCTCCATCTGGCAGTGTACGGAGAATGGACTACTTAATATTCAGTATGAAGTTGGACATAAAATCTTTAAGAGTGTTAGTGAATTTAACTCTTTAAAATTTAATTAAGTAATACTAGAGATACATATATTTTATCCTACAAAAGGTTATCATAGCTACTCCAGGCTTGAAGGACTTTATATATGTCTTTAGCAAGCATATCACTTTAAAAATTTCCTTCATTCAGAATGATATTTTTTCTTTTCTTATGTAATTTTTAAAATCAAGAGAAAAAGAAATGCAATAATTCTTTGAAATATTGCTAATTTACTTCACTCCTGATGCAGTTTTTGCTGAGGTAATTTTCATTCCTAGCTAACACAAGTTTTTCTTTGAAGAGAATTTTCGGAAATTCACACTTACGGATATATGAAATAAAGCTGGTGACTAGCAATCATAAGATGAAGTCAAATAAATAAATCATTCCTGAAGTAGCCATTTTTTAATTCATACTCTATTTGGTTAATGTGTGACAAAGCTAAAAACTAGTTTTATAATCAAGTCAAAAAGTTTTTAGTGAAACGGTAATTGACCAATACGCCACAATATTAGTAATAAACTTGGTGCTTCATTTTCCCCCTCCCCCTCCCCCCAAAAAGAAAAATAATTGCGGAATTAGGGATACCATGTCAATTCGAATATTAATTTTAATATTTTTAAGATAAAATTTATATATTTAAAAATTATCAAAGATACTGTTAATCGCCATTTATATCTCAGTAAAGAAAAGGATGTTTGACTTCCCATAGTAATAGTGGCATTCTTGGAGAGACAGTAATAGTGTCAAGAGAACCTAATTACTCAAAAGATAAAGAGGATTAAAGTGTTCCTACTGTGAGAAAGAAAAAGAAAAATGGGTAATTGTTGCTTAATTAAGATCGCCCATACATGCACGAGTTATGATGTTTCCTGATAGTAGCCTATGATTGCATATTTTAGACGCTATTTACACTCTAATTTAACCGTACTTTATTGATGTTGGAATGCTAAAAGATAACAAAATACTCTAATTGAGAAATTTATGTTTTGAAGGAGTCATTCCAAGCTAGGAGGAAGATAAAGAGTGTTTTGAAGTCATTATGAACATACAAGGCCAATCAACGGATAGCCCGGATGAAAAAGCGCGAGAAAAGCAAACAAAAATGCAAAGAGCAGGTCCGCGACCGCGGACCTGGGCGCGAAGCAGCTCGCGAAGTGAGGCAGTGAAGAGGTAAAAACCCGCGGCCGCGGACGGGCTGCCATGCGCGATATAATGCAGGGGCTTTTGTGTAATTTCTTAGGCAACTAACCTAAACTCGCCCAAAAGTCAGATTAAGCTTGTTTTAGACAATATTGGAGGCAAGAACAAAGGAGAGAAGATCAATCAATTCTTCAGAGTTTTTATCTTCTTCTTCTTAATTCTAATTGTGGATTATGAATCAATTCGTGCTATGTTTTGCATTAGTATGAGTAGCTAAACTTCTAATCTAGGGTTTTAATGGAACCTATTGAAGGATGAATTTCTCGTTATGTTAATATAGATTTGCCATAGTTTTCTCTCTATTTGTTCAACTATATGCTTGTTATTGTTGATTAAAGGGTCCTCAATTAGCTGTTCCTATTTAGTGTGCGTTACTCGGGAGAGATTGCATATTTAGGTCATTGTTGAACAACATCACTCTTGACGCATATGAGGGATTAATACGAAGGGTTTAAAGGTGGGATTAGGGATGACGAAACATTGGGTGCGATCTAAGTGAGCTGTAATTAAAGTTAGCTAGCGTAATTTAGGAGAATATGTCTAGTATATTGTTGTAATTACTCAGGAGAGAGTTACGACAGTCAGAGTGCTCATGATCGATAGAGAAGACTTAGGCAAATTTATAACAAACATAGCGGAAAGGACTCCAACAATATGGAAAATCATAACCTTAGATCCTTCCACTTATTGTCTACAACACGTTCTTAGTTAGTTCTTAGTTACTGCATTCTCATTAAGTAATAGTTAGTTAGTAAACATCCCGTTTGTTACTCAAATGTCTTGGAAAGTTGATTACGTGAAATTGTGTGTGTTTGATAGCTGTAATTGATAGGCTAATTCCCCCTAGGATTCGACTCCGGACTTGATAATCGGAATATATTTTCAGCGACCGCTTAGTCCTTTTTATAAGGCATAGTTGGGCGTGATCAAATTTTGGCGCCGTTGTCGGGGAGCTAACGATGTTATTAATTACAATTAAAA
The DNA here is from genome assembly GCA_005239525.1 of Nicotiana knightiana. NCBI lineage: Eukaryota > Viridiplantae > Streptophyta > Magnoliopsida > Solanales > Solanaceae > Nicotiana > Nicotiana knightiana. Next base: position 212,682 of record ML415355.1, on the reverse strand, counting down.
GAAGTGCAAAAATTCTTAGTGTAATCAATTTTCTTCGACTCAAACTGAATACATTGAAACTCTAACACTCGTAATCTAGGGTGTTATAGGTGCATCCCTAGAAACTCCTCAAGAACTGGTGAAGTGTTCGAAGCATTATCAGATCTTGAGAAAGTTTTCAAGGCATTGAATCGTGCAAACAGGAAAAGCAAACAACAACAGAACTTGACTGAACAACTTGAACCAGACATGACAGACGAAGTAAACAACATGAACAATGGGGATAACGTGAATGACCCCAATGAGCAGGTGGTGGTGCCTCTTGTTCCAGAGGCTGCATTGTACGATTGGGCACAACCTACTGTGGAAAACTTTGCAACCGTAATTGTAGCCCCGCAGATACAAACTGACTCGTTCTAGATTAGAAACAAAGTGCTTCATTTGTTGCAAAACACGGGACTATTCTCAGGGTCATACATCGAAGATCCTCAACAGCATCGAAAGAATTTCCTGTCAATCTGCGCCACACAAAGACAACATAATGTGACACCAGAAGAAATAAGGCTATTGTTGTTTCCATTCTCAGTGACGGGAGCAACTCATACTTGGCTTAATTCACTTTCCATAAATTCCATCACTACTGGGGAGGAATTAGTCAAGAAATTTGTGAATAAATTTCACCGACCTAACAAGACTGCTCAGCAAATTGATGAGATGTTGAGCTTCAGACAGAAACCAAAAGAAACATTGCAAGAGATGTGGGAAAGGTTTAAAGGCCTGCTGGTTTTGTGTCCACACCATGGTATTCCAGAGCAGATGCTGGGGTAGAGGTTTTACATGGGTTTGGCAAATAACTTGAAAGCCAATGTTGATGCTTCAACAGGTGGAGCATTTTTTAGCAAAACGTTCAGAGAGAGCAAAATCTTACTTGACAAGATGGCACAAAACTCAGGATGGACAACCAGGAACGCTCCAATCACTCCTGCGGTCCACTCAGTGGCCTTAGACCCAACTAACTCCCTAACTGAAAATATGTCCACTCTAATGACACAAATGAGCATCCTCACCAAAAAGGTTGATGAATCAGGCCAGAAACAACAGGTACACATTGTTGATGCAACCAATGGGGGTTTATGTAAATCTTGCATCAATCAGCCATATGGTTGCTCGTGGAGTGCGGAAGGTGATCACCAAAAATACCAGGAGAACATGAATTATGTGTCCAACTATAGGGGACAAAGACCAGGTGATCAGAATTGGGGTCAGCAGAATCAACAATATAGGCCAACCCCGCAGCAGCACAACAATAACAAAAATCTTGGGGCCATGCGACCTCAAGGTCAAGTGGTGACTTACCAAATGCAAAAGGGCTACAACCATCAGAATCATCAACATGCTTATCATCCAAATCAACAACAACACACTGGGAGACAAGAAGATGGGTTTGCTAGACTCGAGAGAATGGTGCAACAATTGATTGGGTCCATTCGGAAAGCAACTGAGAGAGTAGACTCACACGAGTCAACAATAAATAATATTGAGATCCAATTGGGTCAGATTTCGATGGCTCTGAATAATCTTCCTCAGGGGACGTTACCTGCAGACACACAGATCAATCCAAAAGAGCAGGGTCCGAAACAGCTAGGCAGTGAGTCTACGAAATTGTAGAGACCTAGACTTGGAGTAAGAGATTGCTCACGAAAGCAGACCTACCGAGACATTGGTGCCAGTACCCATTACTTAGATGATTCAGTAGGGTTGACTGATGTGACGGTACATCATGCTCAAGAAGATGCCAACAAAGAAAAAGAGCCTATGAAAGAGACTGAGGCAGCACAGGAATCGATAGTGGAGGCAGTGCCTGAACTAGAAAAAAATCAAATCACCGGGAAGAAACGACCTCCAGCATCATTCCCATAGAGACTGGCCAAGTATTAGAAAGATGAGCAATACAAGAAATTCTTGGAGATGTTGAAGCAAATTCAGGTAAATATTCCATTGATTAATGCTTTAAAGGAGATGCCTGGTTATGCAAAAATGATGAAGGACTTGATATCCCGCAAGTTCAACTTCCAAGACTTGGTTATAGTTACACTGACTCAGACTTGCAGTGCCGTTGTTTGACCCAGGGAGTTTCACAATTACTTGCACAATTGGTAACTTCGAATTTTCTAAGGCACCATGTGATTTGGGGGCAAACATAAATCTTATTCCCCCTGTATATCTATAAAAGGCTCGGGATTGGAAGAGCTAGACTCACATCCATGTTATTGCAGCTGGCTGATAGGACAGTAAAGAGGCCCTCTGGTATTCTAGATGATGTATTGGTGCAGGTTGGGAAGTTTGTAGTAGATTTTGTCATCCTTGATTGTCGGGTTGACGAGGAAATTCCCATAATTTTGGGAAGACCATTCTTGGCCACTAGGATAGCTCTAATTGATTGTGAAACTAGAGAGCTCAAAATGAGATTAAACGATGAGAGATAACATTTAACGTGCAGAAATCTATGAGGCGACCAAGTGAATTCGCCAATTGCTCTCTAATAGATTCCGTGGATGTAATTTTGGAGGAGGATGACGAGACATTGAACATTCAAGATCCTCTAGCATCTTGTCTCATGAACCTAGATGAAACTAATGGAGAAAAATTAGCAGAGTGGGTATTTGATATTGAAGGAAAAGGTTTTTGGAAGACGGAGCTCGAATTTGAGCCCTCACACTTAGAGGAAAGGAAAACCCCTCTGGCCAAACCATCGATAGAAGAGCCCCCAAAGTTGGAGCTGAAGCCATTTCCAGTCCATCTCAGGTATGCATTCTTAGAACCTTACTCCACTTTACCTGTTATTATCTCATCTAGTTTGTTAGATGTGAAGGTAGAACAACTTTTGTAGGTACTGACGGAGTGAAAGACTGCAATTGGGTGGACTATTGCAGACACCAAGGGGATCAGCCCAGCCTTCTGTATGCATAAGATTCTACTGGAAAATGGGCACAAACCTTCCAGAGAACATCAAAGAAGGCTAAACCCCAACATGAAGGAAGTGGTGAGGAAAGAAGTTATTAAGTGGTTAGATGCGGGAATCATATTCCCCATCTCTGACAGCAACTGGGTTAGCCTAGTTCAGTGTATACCAAAGAAGGATGGAATGACGGTAGTGAAAAATGAGAAGAATGAATTGATCTCTACACGAACAGTCACAGGTTGACGAATCTGTATGGATCAAAAGAAGTTGAATTTGGCTACCCGGAAAGACCACTTCCCACTTCCATTCATTGATAAGATGTTAGATAGACTGGCAGGGTTTTGTTTTCTAGATGGGTACTCAGGGTACAATCAGATCTCTATTGCACCAAAGGATAGAGAAAAGACCTCAGTCACCTGCCCTTATGGGATTTATTCTTTTCGGAGGATGCCGTTTGGCCTATGCAACGAACCTACCACACTGCAAAGGTGCATGATGGCCATCTTCACAGACATGGTAGAAGAAATAATGGAGGTTTCATGAATGATTTTTCAATGGTGGGGAATTCATTCGATGATTGCCTTAAGAACTTGAGAAGAGTATTGAAGAGGTGTATAGAGACAAATCTGCTGCTCAATTGGGAGAAGTTCCATTTCATGGTACATGAAGGTATAGTCTTGGGACACTTAGTTTCAAGTAAGGGCATTGAGGTGGATCATGCAAAGGTTGAAGTGATAGAAAAACTTCCACCACCCACTTCCGTCAAAGCAATTAGAATTTTCCTTGGGCATGCCAGTTTCTATAGGAGATTTATAAAAGATTTTTCCAAAATTTCTAACCCCTTGTGCAAATTTCTTGAAAAAGATCACCCTTTTGTGTTTTCTGATGATTGCATGGTAGCATTTGAGGAATTGAAGAAGAGACTGGTCACAACACCTATCATTGTTTCCCTTGACTGGGAGCAACCCTTTGAGCTGATGTGCGTTGCAAATGATTATGCTGTGGGAGCATTTCTTGGGCCGCGGAAAGATAAAATCATGCACCCAATATACTACGCAAGTAGAACGTTGAGTGGAGCCCAGCTGAGCTATACTGTGACTGAGAAGGAGATGCTGGCAGTAGTGTTCGCGTTTGACAAGTTCAGATCGTACCTGATAGGCTCGAAGGTAATTTTATACTGATCATGCTGCTCTCAGGTACCTAATCGAGAAGAAAGAGTCAAAAACACGCCTGATTCGTTGGGTGCTACTGCTACAAGAATTTGACTTGGAAATTCGTGACCGAAGGGAATGGAAAACCAAGTAGCTGACTGCTTGTTGAGACTGGAAGGAGCTGAGAAAGCGGTTGAGGTAGAAGAGATTCTGGAAACCTTTCCAGATGAGAAACTACTAGCCACAAGTCTTGAATAAGCGCCATGGTATGCAGACATTGCAAACTATCTGGCGGGTGGTATAGTTCCTTATGACCTTTCTTCTGTCCAAAAGAAAAAGATCTTCCATGATTTCCGCATGTATTATTGGGATGAACCTTATATGTTTAGGGTTTGTGTTGACAACATGATCCAGATATGTATCCCCGAGATAGACCAGTCTTCTATTTTGCAGGCATGTCACACATCAGCATACATTGGACATTTCAGAGGAGTCAGGACAGCCGTAAAAGTTCTGAAGGCAGCTTCTACTGGCCAACAGTGTTCAAAGATGCACATTTATGGGTAAGGGGATGTGATGAATGCCAGCAAACCAGGAATATTTCCCGTCGACATGAGATGCCCATGAACCCAATCAGGAGGTTGAAGTGTTTGATGTATGGTGAATCGACTTCATGGGACCCTTCGTGAGTTCATATGGAAACAAGTACATACTTGTCGCTGTGGACTATGTGTCCAAATGGGTGGAAGATGCAGCACTCCTCACCAATGATGAAAAATGGGTGATTGGGTTTTTGAAGAAAAACATATTCACCCGATTTGGCACCCCAAGGGCCATAATCAGTGACGGAGACACTCATTTTTGTAATCAAGCCTTCGAGAGTTGCTAGAGAAGTATGATGTACGCCACAAGGTGGCCACACAATATCATCCGCAAACAAGTGGGCAAGTGGAAGTGTCAAATAGAGAAATAAAGAGTGTGTTAACTAAGACCGTGAATGCCACAAGAACAGACTGGGCGAGAAAGTTAAATGATGTACTCTGAGCTTATAGAACCGCTTTCAAAACACCAATTGGCATGTCGCCATACAAGTTGGTGTTTGGGAAGACGTGTCACCTACCTGTGGAGTTGGTGCATAGAGCTTGGGGGGCGTTGAAACAGTTAAATCTCGACATAGATGTTGTGGGAACAAGTAGAGTCACGGAGTTGCACGAGCTTGATGAGTTCCGCTATCATGCTTTTGAGAGCACAAGATTGTACAAAGAGAGAACAAAGATGTTACATGATAAGAACATTATTGAGCGGAATTTTAAACCCGGAGATACGGTATTACCATACAACTAAATACTAAGGCTATTTTCAGGTAAACTAAAGTCACAATGGTCAGGGCCATTTCATGTGGTTAAAGTACACTCCACTGGTGCTGTAGAGATTGCCATAGAGAATGACTCTCGCGCGTTCATAGTCATTGGGCACAAATTAAAACATTATGTGGGCATGGATGAAACAAAGGGAGTGTTAGTGACTGATTTGATTGAGCCTCAGAGGTCGAGCGAACCTTAAATGCGCTTATCTGCGTCGTGCCGCGACGTTAAATTAGGGGCTGTATGTGAGGCAACCCATTGATTTTATTCTTTTGTTTTTCTTTTGTTGTATTTGATGTTGAACATTACTAACTGAACTACTAGTGTGCAGGGCAAGATTTGTGCACATTAGAAGGAGTCGGGGTAAAAAATGAACCCGGGAAAAGGTAAAATTGCAGAAAAAAGGAAAAGTGTTCAGAGACGGTGACAGCGGCCGTGCATTGGACCGCGGATCTGAACGTGGATTTTGGAGGTAACACTGTTTTGGATCTGCGGATCTGAACACGAGTTTTGGCACATTTTCTGCCTCAATCCGTGACCACGGACCTGGGCGCGAAGTTTACGAGATATCCTGCCCAGCGTCCGGGATCGCAGACGCGACCGCGGAGCTGGGCGCGGATGGGGGCGGACTCAGGTAAGTATAACTTTTTTTTTACTTTTAGTTTTTTCAAATTTTTTTTCCTAAATCCCCCTAACCTAAATTCCTCCCTCATACGCCCACCCCTCCTACATTCCCTCCCCACTTTCCCCCCGTCCTTCTTTTCCTCTTCAACTCCAACTCTTCCTCTTCCCCACAACAACAAAACCACGATTCCTCTTTCCCTTCCCCCTCCAACACAAAAATCCCTCCTCCGTTCTTCCTCTCTCTATTAACAGCGATCCAACCTCCATCTTTCTCAAGAATCTCAAGTAAGTACATGATTTTCCTCCTCTTTCTTAGTTTTTTTTTTAGATTTTTGTAATGATTTTCTCTTTAATTTTTCTTCTTTTTATTTGCTAGTGCATATAATGGGTAGTAAAAGATCATGACTTTCTTATCTTAGAGGTGGATTGTGGTGTAGACGTGTGTGTGAGGTCATTAGATTTGATATGGGAGGCTTGGTAACTCCATGGGGCTCTTTGTGTTACTTTGTAGACATATGCACACTAGGTGTTTGTGACCATGGTTTTGAGTAACCGCCCTAGGTTCACATAATTCTCCCCTACTAATAGTGATATTTTCTGTATCAGGTACAATGCATCCTTCACGGAAGAGACGAGCTACATGACCCTCATCCAGTGGGCATGGCGGTTCATCTAGAGCTCGGGCACCGGCTAGCACAAGCCAATTTGATAGCCGCATATTTGTTTCTTGAGCGGCTTAAGACCGTTTTAGTGAGAAGGCGACGAGAAAGTCTGTGCCCGAGAGAGCCATTGACAGGGCATCCCTCCAGATTGAATGCCCAAATGTATATTGGGAATTGGTGCGGGGCTGGCTCGACATCTTCTTTGAAGAGCCGGAGGAAGGCAACATGATGCATGTGCGGGAAGTTTATGCCAATTGCCCGGAACATGAGGAGCAAATCTGCATAATGCGACAAACAAGGGTGGATGCCTCACTAGCTTCCATCAGACAAGTGTATCCTTTACCGGTTTTCGATGGGGTTGAGGATTTTTATGACATGTACAAGAAAAAACCCGTCACTTGGAATTTATTTTTCCAAACTATTTGTGTGTCGGGCAAGGAGATAGTATGGTGTACACCTGGGAGCGTCTTGAATTCATTATCCCTCAATTTTGATTCTAAGTGCTGGATTTTTATAATCAAAAGTCGTTTTCTGCCATCTCACAACACCACAGAGGTAAATGGACCTAGGGCGGCAACGATTTGGTGCTTTGTGAATGGCCACGATTTTGATGTGGCCCAGCTTATCTAGGCAGAGATGTTCGTCCGCTCACCCTTGAAGAGGTATGGATTTTAATTTCCATCTCTTATCACCAGATTGTGTAGAGTGGCGAGGTTCCCCGAGAACCCCAATGCAGATGGGAAGGTGTCAAAGGAGGCCATGTTCCGGGCCGGTAAAGTAACTATCGGGAAGGAACCGGTGGCACCTGAAGCTGATGACAATGACGCCTCGGATGAGTCTGAGGATGATGATTAAGGTCAGGAGGAGGCTAGGCATGCCTCACCCTCACAAGAGCAGGTCCCAGATGAGGCAGGTCTATCTCAGGCCCGCCGGAGTACTCGCCTGACAGCTCTGGAGTAAGAAATGGCTGGACTACGCACTTCAGTCACAGAAGTGGGGGCTAGAGTTGATGCTTTGGCCACCCAAAGTGCGAAGTCCGAAAAGAAGATCATGGGCCAGATTCGAGCGTTGGGACGAGCATGTCACCTCGACCCCGGCACTGTCTCCGACCAGGACTGAGTCACCAGGGAATTCCTCTTACCTTACCTTGCTTTATATTATATGACATGAGGACTTGCCAATTTTTTAAGTGTGGGGTGGGGGATGATGTATGTTGTTGTATATGTATATAGTTGGTTTTGAAGTTTCTTTTGTTAAAGTAATTTCGACTTGGCCCGACGATGGATACCACTCCACGGGTTTCTTGAGGGACTAAAGTTGAACAAAAAAAACCAAAAAGATTTTTCTTTTGTAGTAGTGTATCAACTCCCTCTTGGTTTTTCTTTAAACCACGATTCTTTTCCAAGGGTTTTATTTGAACCGGGTGTAGTTAGTTTTTTATTTTTTAGTGAAGAACTTATGGGCGAGGGGCAGAGTTGAAATAGGATCCCTTAACTCCAGATGCCTTGAATATAGACTATATTAGTGTGACGCTTAGGCTCATTGGTTGACTCTTGTGAGAAGGCCTTAAAATGTGTATTCTTAATTTGGCTTAAATACCCTGAGTGGAGTGTCTGATGATCTAGTTTGGATTGAGTCATGTGCCATGTGTGTGTGAGGCTTTATGTATTCTGTGCTGACATTGAACGCCTAGAACTTGCCCCGTGTGTGTGCAAAGCGAAATGGAAGTCTTATTTGGTCTAGGAAGTGATATAGGCATTTCTTTGTTGAACCATATATATATACATATTCCACCAACCTAATTACTATATACCATAGTTAACTCCCTTGAGCCTGTAATCTTGTTTCTTTGGCAACCACAGTACAAGCCCTACCCAATTGTTTGAAGTAACCATCTATTTGAACCTTGTCACCTCTCATGAGCACTTGAATTGTGATTATTTATGTAAAAGTTAAAGTATGGGGTGGTTGGTTTGGATTTTGAGTGGAACTGATGAAATAAGGAGAAAAGTGCAATGTGTTGAAAAATAATACTAAAAGCCACCTGAATTGAAAAAAAAAATGTTGTATTGCGTGAAGAATAGTCCTTGATGGTTGTGGCTTTTGATATAATTGTTCTTAAAGAAGTATGTGGTAATGCATATTGATGTAAAGGTGGAGTTGTGGTTTGACATAAGTATGGGCTTGAACGTTAAAGTATATGTATTAAAATGCTTAGGGAGGTGTAGTCACTATTATATCTAAAATATATGTATTAAAGGCTACGCAATATAGTTAACAATACAGTGAATTCGATAAAGAAGGAAAAATAATAAGTATCAGCAGAAACCATGAAACAACACAAAGATTTAATAGAACACAACAAATCTGGAATGTAAATATACAACACGGACAGGAAATGTCAAAACAACTTCAACCACTTCTACATCAAATTCTTAGTGATCTCTACGAGGTTCCGAACCTCGGACAAATCACCATTTACGGGTCCCAATATTCGAACCCTAACACTTGGCATCTTGCGCCCTCATTCGAGTGCTAACTGCACGAACGACTTATGAGCTGATTGGGTCATATCCACCCATACGGTAAGTACAACAAGAATATCTATACTTGACAACAACAAGGAGCCCTAAATTCATTACTGGTACTTACTAAGTGTATGCTTGTGCAGGTGTCCTAACATGATTCAACAACCCATAAGTAAAAGGAATAGAAAGGCAACACGTACATTGTCATCTCGCAAATTTCCACATGAATAAACTCACACTGTAAGTGTTCCAATACACAATATCAACAACAAGGAATACCCCCAGGCTAACACAAGTATCACAAACAATCCCTGATATAGCCCACCTTGTCTCGCCACGTGTGCAATAGTAAAGTATATGCCCGCCTTGTTTCGCCACACGTACATAAGCATGTTCTCACCTTGTCCCACCACATGCGCAACCCTCAATCTCATATCCCGCCTTATCACGATGCATGTGCAATATCAATAGTAAACACGGCACGACAGAAACCTCATGCAAATCCCCATATCAACAATCGCAAGGCAGAAACCTCGTGCATCACCATAACAAGTACAACAACAACAATGGCAACAATTCAAGATACAAATAATACATCAACTCAATAACCTTCGATCACAAGATCGGAAAAACTAGTTCACGAGAAATAAACATAATAAGGAGAGCTAGGCATATTATGAATCACTCAACAAGGAAGGGAAATAACATGTGATAGCCGCACCTAATTACACGGGTTAACAACAAGAAATCAACACAAATTCGAAACTCTATTTACCGCAAGACAACTAAGGCATAGTCTATCCAAACTTCCTTTAAGGTCCGTAGTTTCAAGGGTATTCAACAATTTCATTTAAGGACAAGCAACGTGAAAATAATCATAACTTCAGTCAAGACCAAACCATTCTAGAATGAGATGAAGATAATTACAATTAGAGATAAACATTTAAGAAGACATAGCATGACGGTAAAAGGAAATAAAATCTTCATATAAGTCAATTAGGAGTCAAATAGGCAATAGGAGTAAATACAAAAGTAAGAACTTCCACATTTAAGCAAATAAAGATGACACTAGAAATTAGAAAATTCAATCATGCTAAGGACAATTCATACTCGGCGAATATAAAGACCTAAGATTCCTAAAGGGTCAACTTTCCACAAATAAGTCCGAGCATGCACTTGTCGCCTCGCGTACACAGACTACAATTAATATAGAAGACTCAAATCCTAAGGGGTAATTCTCCCACACAAAGTTAGGCAGGATACTTACCTCGAAGACGACAACCCGGTACTAAAAAATGGACTTCTCGGGCGAAAAGACCTCCGGACGGCTCAAAATCAACTAAAACAACTTCAAAATACACATAAAACGTATAAGGAACTATTATGATTAATAAAGTTTTAATCTTTACAAAAATATAAAAATCGACTCAAAAGTCAACCCCCCGAGCCCGCACCTCAGAACCCGTCAAATTTTTACACAATCCGAATACCTATTCCGATACGAGTTCAACCATACAAAATTTATCGAATTCCGATATCATTTAATCCCTCAAATCACGATTTTTTATTTTAGAAGTTTTCTTTCAAAACCAACACTTTCTCAACTCAAAACACAAATTAAATGATGAAAATAAAGATAAAATCATGGAATATATTTAATTCTAGTTGAAGAACACTTACCCAATCGAATTGTGTGAAAACCCCCTCAAAAATCGCCAAGAACTGAGCTCTAGAAGTCAAAATATTATAAAATGGTGAAACCTTCGATTTTAAAGATATAAACTGTCTGCCCAGGTGTTTTGTTCAATGCGATCGCGGACGAGGAGATGCGATTGCATAGAAGGAAGGATGGCCGTTGGTGAAATTTCACTACGCGATCGCGTGCACCACTGTGCGATCGCAGAAGATGGGGAAGGGAAGTGTATGCGAACGCAGGGCATAGTTTGCGATCGCATAGAAGGAACAGGTTCTGGCTCGAGCCAGTCTCTCTACTGTGCGATCGCGAAGGGCGAATGCGAACTCGAATAATAAAATGGCTAAAGCTATGCGATCGCGAACATGTTATTGCGAACGCGATGAAAGAAAAATGGGCGGGTGCAAGGCAACACTATGCAATCGTGGCGACTACTATGCGATCACATAGAAGGAAACCAGAAACAGCATGAGCAGTGCAAAAAGAGGGAAAATTGACCCGAAGCCTATCCGAAACACACCCGGGACCTCCGGGACCCCGTCAAAATACACAAACAAGTCATGTAACCTAAAAAGGACTTGCTCGAGGTTTCATATCACATAAAACAATACCAAAACGGTGAATCACACCAAAAATTAAACTTATGAATTTTCAAATCTTCAATTATCAAAACTCGTGCCGATACCTATCAATTCAACTCAGAATGATGCCAAATTTTGCATACAATTCATAAATGACACAAAGAACCTACAGTCACTCTCGGAATTCCATTCCGAGCCTGATATCAAAATTTCACCTATCGGCCGAAATCGCTGAAATTTTAACTTTCGCCGAATTACCTCAAATTACTCTACGGACCTTCAAAACCAATTTCGAACACGTGCCTAAGTTCAAAATCATCATACGAAGCTGTTGGCATCACCCAAAACTAATTTCGAGATCGTTTACTCAAAAGTCAAACCTTCGGTCAACTTCCATCACTTAAGCTTCAAAAATAGAAAAGTTTCCTTCCAATTCGACTCTGGATTATCCGGTAACTGAATCCAACCACGCACGCAGGTCGATATACATAAAGTGAAGCTGTTCAAGACCTTATTCCACCGAACGAAGCTTAATTTCTCAAAACGACCAGTCAGATCGTTACATTCTCCCCTTCTTAAACAAATGTTTGTCCTCGAACGTGCCATGATTCACCTCGAACTTATCCAATCACCGATTTCACACTTACAACACACACCCGCGGCTGATCCTACATCACCCCAACCTGCATAAGCCTAATGACACCATCACAACTGCAATATAGCCTTCTCATCACCACCGATAAGCATCATACCTCAATTTCTCACCTTCTACTTATTTCCAAAAGACCCGATTCTAAATCCACATCTGGCATTAGCCTCAACCAGCTGCATTAAATCATGACTATACCCATAAGGCACGACCGCACAATATAGCACATCACACATAGGCTCATAATAACACTTTTGATCACGATGGTTGCCCGCAATGAGCTCAGCATTGGCAATTTACCTCACATCTGAAAGAACTCAGTTTCCAACCCCATAATACTGATAATGATGTAATAAACACGAAGACCTCATTATTAGACACCCGAGTCACCTAGCCATAGCTGACACCACCGGGCACGCATCCCGCAAGCTAAACTAAAGAAATACATAACGAAATGACTGAGTATGAAAATAGAAACATATAAAGGGACTATCAAACAAGCCCATAGGCATAAATCTCTATCAATACGGACTTAAAAGAGCAATATAACAAGGAAGAAGCAAGGCATATGAACAAATCACAAGGATCCCATTCTGATATAACTTCCACTACGGTACTCAACCCGGTCCAACCATATCAAATCACAAAATCACGAGGGTCTCGCCCTCAACTCTATATCACATGCCGAATATATATCATTCCAATTGAAATCTCCCGCTAACTCATCTCGGCTAACAGAATCATAACGCTCACTTAACTCACATCTCAATGGAGTATCAAATCACAGCTCATAAACAAAATACTTAGGAAAAATCACATAAAGCTCACCATGATGAACAACAGGGACTCACTTCTAGTCTCACCACTATCAATGATGAATAAAACAACGATAGACACGTGATACTACTCATAGAATCTCCCAACAGGAGCAAACACGAAATTGAGTGAAAAGTATGAAACTCACTCATAAATAAAACAACAAATAAGGGAAACTCGTCCCGACCAACAAAAATATAGTGAATTACAAATGTGCCCCTCTGTAACAAATCAAAACATACCTGTACTATAACATCTGGCTCAACGACCTCCAACCTACTATACGAAACACATCAACGGGCCGGGCCTCCCCTTCTTGGGCGCCCTCTACTCACCTGAATGCCATGCTGTAACACATCTGCCCGGAGCCTGGCACAATCTCTCACCCTGTGGCTGATATCTCCACTCTCAAAACAACCTCTCTGCTGATGTGGCTGTGGAAACTGTGCGGTACGAGTTTTTCGAGACCCATGAGTACCTGAAACTCCAAGCGAAGCCGGTAATGCAAATTGAACTGGTTGACCCACAAAACCTCTACTGTGTCGTATCCTGCCTCCATAATAAGGACCAGTAAATTTCTCCGACCTACGAGGCCTCCTAACCTCTCTTCCCTCTCTCTCCTGACCTCGTCCGTCCTCCATCTCACAGCCCTGCCAGACATCTTTATCATAGTCCCTCATGTCATCTCTCTCATGATCCAACATGCCCTCAACTCTGTGAGCAATCCCTACCACCTGCTGAAATGAAACATCCGACTCTAACTTCCGAGCCATGCTAAATAGAATATCACGTCTAAGGCCCTCAATGAATCTACGAACACGCTCTCTAACTGTAGCAACCAAAGAAGGTGCGTGCCTGGACAAATCACTGTATCCGACGACATACTCTGATACTGACATAGTGCCCTGGCGCAGCCGCTCAAACTCCACACGCCATGCATCTCGGAGGGACTGAGGTACAAACTCGCTCAAGAACATCTCTGAAAACTGAATCCACGTAAGTGAATCTGTCTCGGCCGGGCTACCCAACTCATATGCCCGCCACCACTGATAAGCCACTCCCCTGAGCTAGAATGTAATGAAAGAAACCCCGCTCGTCTCCACAATACCCATAGTACGAAGAATGTGGTGACACTCCTCTAGGAAACCATGGGCATCATCTGTCGCCAATCCAATGAAGGTAGGAGGGTGGTACTTCTTGTTCCTCTCGAGTCTAAGATGTTCCTCCTCAGATGCTGCTGCCCTAACCACGAGCAGAACTGGGACCCTAGGCTGTGCTGCCATGACACCTGGAACCTGACAACCCTGATCTCGCTGCTCTGGAGTGTGGGCGACGGGAGTCTGAGCTCCTCCCCCGCCCTGTGAAGTAGCTGGTGCACCCGGAATCGATCCCGCTTGAGTTAGGGTAACAATCATGTCCCAGAACTGTGCCAAGGTCTCCTGAAGTCTGGGTGTAACAACAGGCGTCTCCGGTGCCTGCCCCCAAGCTGGAACTACTTGCGGCTCCTCAACGGCTGCTCTGGCAGGTGCTCTAGCTGCAGCACGTGCCCCTCGTCGGCCTCTGCCTCTACCTCTACCCCTGGAGGCATCTGCTCCGGGGGTAACATCCTCAGGATCTGCAGCTCACGTCCTCACCATCTGTGAGAGAATGAAATGATAATTTCAAACTTCAAGATCAATGAACTCACACGATAGGAATGAAGGAAGTGAAGTTATCCTAATAGTTACGTAGCCTCTCGAAGATAAGTACAGATGTCTCCGCACCGATCCGCAAGACTCTACTAAACTCGCTTATGACTCGTAAAACCTATGAACCTAGAGCTCTGATACCAAGTTGTCACGACCCAAATTTTCCTCCGTTGGGTATCATGATGGCACCTAGTCTTAACGACTAGGTAAGCCTAATATTCATTGAATAACAACAACAATAAATAGAATCTTATATTTTTTTGAAATAAGTAATTCTTTGCACATTGTATATTCCCGAAACCCGAAAGTACAAGTCATAAGCTTTAAAGAAATTACACTAAACTCCTAAAAATACCACTTTTCAGAAATAAGTACAACAGTGCAAACAGAAATATAAAATGGTGACTCCGAAATCACGAACGCTGAAGCGGTTTTACCTTGAGTCTCCACAACATCAACCGCGCTGCTGACAATCAATCTGCCGGCTATGCGAAAACCCGGAATCTGCACAAAAATGTGCAGAAGAGTAGTATGAGCACACCACAGCGGTGCCCAGTAAGTATCAAGACTAACATCAGTGAAGTAGTACGAGGACTAGTCAAGACACTCACTGGTATAATAAACTGAACAAGTATCAATGTAGGAATAAAGGGGAAAACGATATACACATAAAGGCTACGCAATATAGCTAACAATACAGTGAATTCGATAAAGAAGTAAAAACAATAAGTATCAGCGGAAACCATGAAAATACGCAAAGATTTAATAGAACACAACAAATCTGGAATGTAAATATACAACACGGGCATGAAATGTCTCAACAACTTCAACCACTTCTACATCAAATTCTTAGTGATCTCTACGAGGTTCCGAACCTCGAACAAATCACCATTTACGGGTCCCAATATTCGAACCCTAACACTTGGTATCTTGCGCCCTCATTCGAGTGCTAACTGCACGAACGACTTATGAGCCGATTGGGTCATCTCCACCCTACGGTAAGTACAACAAGAATATCTATACTTGACAACAACAAGGAGCCCTAAATTCATTACTAGTACTTACTAAGTGTATGATTGTGCAGGTGTCCTAACATGATTCAACAACCCATAAGTATAAGGAAAGAGAAAGGCAACACGTACATTGTCATCTCAGAAATTTCCACACGAATAAACTCACACCGTAAGTGTTCCTATACACAATATCAACAACGGGAATACCCCCAGGCCAACACAAGTATCACAAACAATCCCTGACATAGCCCACCTTGTCACGCCAAGTGTGCAATAGTAAAGTATATGCCTGCCTTGTTTCGCCACACGTGCATAATCATGTTCCTACCTTGTCCAGCCACATGCGCAACCCTCAATCTCATATCCTGGCTTATCACGCCGCATGTGCAATATCAATAGTAAACACGGCACGACAGAAACCTCGTGCAAATCCCCATATCAAAAATCGCACGACAGAAACCTCGTGCATCACCACAACAAGTACAACAACAACAATGGCAACAGTTTAAGATACAAATAATACATCAAATCAATAACCTTCAATCACAAGATAGGCAAAACTAGTTCACGAAAAATAAACATAATAAGGAGAGCTAGGCATATTAAGAATCACTCAGCAAGGAAGGAAAATAGCATGTGACAGCCGCACCTAATTACACAGGTTAACTACAAGAAATCAACACAAATCCGATAACTCAATTTATGGCAAGCTAGCTAAGGTATAGTCTATCCAAACTTCCTTTAAGGTCGGTAGTTTCAAGGGTATTCAACAATTTCATTTAAGGACAAGCAACGTGAAAATAATCATAACTTCAGTCAAGACCAAACCATTCTAGAATGAGATGAAGATAATTACAATTAGAGATAAATAGTTAAGAAGACATAGCATGACAGTAAAAGGAAATAAAATCTTCAGATAAGTCAATGAGGAGTCAAATAGGCAATAGGAGTAAATCCAAAAGTAAGAACTTCCACATTTAAGCAAATAAAGATGATACTAGAATTTAGGAAATTCAATCATGCTAAGGACAATTCATACTCGGTGAATATAACGACCTAAGATTCCTAAAGGGTCAACTTTCCACAAATAAGTCCGAGCACGCACTCGTCACCTCGCGTACATAGACTACAATTAAAATAGAAGACTCAAATCCTATGGGGTAATTCCCCCACACAAGGTTAGGCAAGATACTTACCTCGAAGACTACAACCTAGTACTCAAAAATGGACTTCTCGGGCGAAAATACCTCCTAACGGCTCAAAATCAACTAAAACAACTTCAAAATACACATAAAACGTATAAGGAGCTATTCCGAATAATAAAGTTTCACTATTTACAAAACTATAAAAATCGACCCAAAAGTCGACCCTCCGGGCTCGTACCTCGGAACCTGTCAATTTTTTACAAAATCCGAATTCCCATTCTGATACGAGTTCAACCATACAAAATTTATCGAATTCCGATATCATTTGATCCCTCAAATCACGATTTTTTCATTTTAGAAGTTTTCTTTCAAAACCAACATTTTCTCAACTCAAAACACAAATTAAATGATGAAAATAAAGATAAAATCATGGAATATATTTAATTCTAGTTGAGGAACACTTACCCAATCGAATTGTGTGAAAACCCCCTAAAAAATTGCGAAGAACTGAGCTCTAGAAGTCAAAATGTGATAAAATGGTGAAACCTTCGATTTTGAAGATATAAACTCTCTGCCCAAGTATTTAGTACAATGTGATCACGGACGAGGAGACGCGATCGCATAGACGGAAGGATGACCGTTGGTGAAATTTCACTACGCGACGCGTGCATCACTGTGCGATCGCAGAAGAAGGGGAGGGTAATTATATGCAAACGCGGGGCATAGTTTGCGATCGCATAGAAGGAACAAGTTCTAGATCGAGCCAATCTCTGTATTGTGCGATTGCGAAATGCGAATAATAAAATGGCTAGAGCTATGCGATCACAGACCTGTTATTGCGAACGCGATGAAAGAAAAATGGGCGGGTGCAAGGCAACACTATGCGATCGCGACTACTACTATGCGATCACATAGAAGGAAACCGGAAACAACATCAACAGTGCAAAAGAGGGAAAATTGACCCGAAGCCTATCCGAAACACACCCGGGACCCCGTCCAAACACACAGAAAGGTCATATAGCCTAACACGGACTCGCTCGTGGTTTCAAATCACATAAAACAACACCAAAATGACGAATCAAACCAAAAATCAAACTTATGAATTTTCAAATCTTCAATTATCAAAACTCGTGCCGAAACCTATCAATTCAACCCGGAATGACGCTAAATTTTTCATACAAGTAATAAATGACACAACGGACCTCCAGCCACTCTTGGAATTCCATTCCGAGCCTGATATCAAAATTTCACCTATCGGCCGAAATCGCTGAAATTCTAACTTTTGCCGAATTACCTCAAATTACTCTACAAACCTTCAAAATCAATTTCGAACGCGCGCCCAAGTCCAAAATCATCATACGAAGCTGTTGGCATCACCCAAAACTCATTTCAAGACCGTTTACTTAAAATTCAAACCTCCGGTCAACTTCCATCACTTAAGCTTCAAAAATAGAAATGTTTCCTTCCAATTCGACTCCGTATTATCCGGTAACTGAATCTGATGCGAGACTAAATTGCATAGTTTAACATGTGATATACCTTACATTTTATGCGCATTAATGATAAAATTACACTTGTTATGTGCTTAATGGAGTTTATTTCATGTGTAGGTGAAGTGGAGATGGAAACGGGGCTAAAAGGATGCAAATACGTCGAAAATACGCAAAAGGAGACGCCCGGGCGATAGCCGGGAGTTTGCCCCCTAAAGCCTGGCACCCCCTGGCGTTAGGGGGGCGTTTTCCCCATAAAGCCTGGCCCCCCTGGCGTTAGGGGGGCATTAGGGCCATAACGCCAGGCCCCCCTGGCGTTAGGGGGGTGTTAGAGCCCAAACGCCCGGGGTCTCCAGTTTCGCCCAAGTCCGAGTTTGACGAGTTAAATGTTTCCTGGTTGAAATAGAAGTCTCATACACGGTTAGGGTTCGCCCTAAGCGTATAAATAGACTCCTAAAACACAATTAAAGGGGGTATTTTCGTGGATCAAAGTAGACAAGAAGAAAATTCCATTGAAGTGCAAGAACATCGATTTCTACAATCTAGTATTTCTTACTTTATATTTCAATTATGCAATTTTTTGTAGTTTTGTTTCTTCTAGACATGAGTAGCTAAGTTTTTAATCTAGGGTTTTGGTAGAACCCGTTGGGGATGAATTTCTTTTGAT
The DNA here is from genome assembly GCA_005239525.1 of Nicotiana knightiana. Lineage (NCBI taxonomy): Eukaryota > Viridiplantae > Streptophyta > Magnoliopsida > Solanales > Solanaceae > Nicotiana > Nicotiana knightiana. The sequence continues at coordinate 193,670 of ML415355.1, read as the reverse complement.
ATTAATATATTTTGATTGATTATTCTCTATTTGTTCAACTACGTTCTTATTGTAGTTAATTGAATGGCCATCAATTAGCTGTGCCTATTTAGTATGTATCTACTTGAGAGAGAGTGCATATTTAGGTAATTGTTTGAACAACACCACTCCCAGAGTATAGACGAAAGTCATAACCGAGGGTTTAGAGGTTGGATTAGAGATAACGATACCTCGGGTGCAATCTAAAGTGAACTGTATTGCGATCTAGCTAGCGTAACTTGAGAGAGTGCGTCTAGTAAATTATCATAATTACTTGAGAGAGATTTATGGTAGATAGAGTGTTCATGATTGATAGAGACGATTAATCAAGCTATAAGAAGTATCCGAGAAAGAATTCACCAACGGGGGAAACCATAACCTTAGACCTTTATTATTATTGTTTACATTAAATTGTTAGTTAATTACTAGTTGATTATTTTGTTAGTAGAATTAGTTAAACAACACAAATCGATATTCAAAAGTCTTGAGAAACTTGATTAAACACCAGTTTAGTATTTTATAGACTCAATTGATACGTTCAATTCTCCGTGGGATCGACTTTGGGTGTAATACCCCAAATTATATTTGCAGCACCCGTTTAGTCTTTATAGAAGACATAGTTGAGCGTGATCAGAATCCAACCAAGAACACAGGTCGATATACAAAAAGTGAAGCTGTTCAAGACCTTATTCCATCGAATGGAGTTTAATTTCTCAAAACGTCGGATCGGGTCATTACAAATTAACAACTCAATGATGGCATCATGGCATTTGTGGTTCTACAATTGAGAACTTAAGTATAGCATCATGGAGCTTGTAGTTCTATAATTGAAAACTAAAGGATGGTGTCTTGGAGTTTGTAGTTCTACAATTGAGAAATTAAGGATGGAGTCATATAGTTCGTGGTTCTATAATTGAGAACTCAAGGGTGAGATTATTAAGTTCGTGGTTCTAAAATCAATAACTCAAGGATGATGTAATGAATTTCGTAGTTTTGTAATTGAGAGCTGAAGAATGGTCATGGAGTTATGGTTCCACAATTGAGAACTCAATGATGGCGTCATGGAGTTTGTGGTTTTACTATTGTGAACTCAAGAGCGTCATAATTTTGTGGTTCAATTATTGAGAACTAAAAAATGATGCCATGTTTATAATTGAGAACTCAAGGATGACATCATGGATTTCACGATTCTGTAATTAAGATCTCAAGGATTGCATCATGAAAATTATGGTTCCATGTTGATATCTAATTTTTTCTTATATTATTTTTAAAATGCATATATATCTTCAAAACAATGCATGAGCGTCGATTAATATTTTTCCATAATTTCTGCATTTTTAAAGGATTTTTAATTAATTTATCCAAGTATTTTATTATATAAATAATTACTAATTGCGTCACAAATGGCTTTATGATAATTTTTATTACTTAATTTTATCACTTATATTTATGCTAAGTTTTAATTATTTCACGAATAGCCATATTTATATTTTAGGGTTATAATTGCAATAACTTTGCAATAGTAGCCCACAAGTGCATAATTACTTTATTTCACAAGAAAATGACTTTTTGTATTTTTCTAATATTAAGTAATTATTTTAAATCATTTTTATGCATCAATATAATTTTTTTTATTATTTATTAGCTATTTCTATAAATGATTTTATCAAATTAATTGGGTATTTAACAAATAGCCTCTTTTAAACTAATTTTCGGACCCAACCCAATACCCTAACCTTACCCATAACCCAATTCCTATAACCCGCCCAACCCCCAGATTTAATCCTGGCCTTTGATCTCAGAAGATCAACGGTCCAGGACAATCTTTCCTTTTTTGATATACCAAACCCCCCAAACCCTACCTCATTTATCCAAATCCGCCGCCTTGAAACCCCTTCCCTCCTCTCTTATCTCTTACCCTTCTCCTAACTCTATCCCGCCGTCACCAAAATCCCTTTGATTCATGGTTTCCTTCTTCAATCTCAGGCCCTATCCGGCCTCTTATCACCACTGGTGTTCTGATTTTCATATTACTTGATGGAATCTCAAGAAGTTTGAGCCAGTTTTGGTTCAAACCCTTTTTTTTCTCGGCTAATCTATCCATATTCATCCCATTTATGTGAGTATTATCATTTTTATGTTTTCATGACTTTAAATCTCTGGTTCAAAACTCGATTTTTTCCTACCTCCATTTACTTTGTACAAATTTAACTATTTCTGGCTAAATAGGTTCAGATCTCTTTAGATCTGAAGTGTTTCGAGTTTGTTTAATGGTTTTCCTTTAAGATTCTTTCATTTTTTACCACTATTATCAACCGATTTTATTTTTTCCTCAAAGCTAGGGTTTTGATTCTCAATAGGGTTTCTGCAAATGTTTTAAAAAAATATTTAAATGCTCAACTCCGCCCTTTCTCCTTTACTGTTCGACTAATTGCTTTGCTTGAGTTTTATCTATGTGTTTCAATATGCTTAAGGTTTTCCATTGTTCGATTATTTATCTCACTGGTCTTGCCCGTTCACTTCGGCTCTGTTAAGTTAACTAATTAATTGATTTACGTGCTTAATTGGGTCTGAAATTGTGCTTCTTTTCAAATTGATATCACTCTAAAAGATTTTTTTATTTATACTTTCCTTATATGTGACTCATATTTGGTACTACCTCCCTTAATTATGCTGCTGGCCTAATTTCTGGGTATTGATTACTTGGACCGACCTATAAATGGCCTCTGACTTATTTCTTGCCTTATTTAACATCTAATTTGGATTTTAATTGATTTTCCCTAATTTACGAGGTGTTTTCCGGATTTTGTTATGTTAAGTAATTAGGTTTAGCCCTAATTAACTGGTTGATTGATTTGCATACCTTATTTGTGAACTCTTGATTTTCCTACCTTATTTGTTTTACCCTGCTAAGTGCTATATAATCCCTCATTCTGATTTTTCAAAACACACGAACACACATAGAAAAATACAAAAACACACACACAAACTCTTATTCTCACACCCTCTCAATTTTAGTCTTTATGTTACTTCTATTTGCTTCTCTGTCTAGCCGGCTGAAAGCCAAGGCTAGACCCTTGGATTCTACTTGCTTTAATCTTCCTGTTTATTACTTCTTAACTGGTATGCTCCTATTTCTACTATCATACTCTATTCAATACGCTGTGTAGTTGAACCTATGTCATTCCTGTTTATTTCTTTTGATCAACATGACTTAATTCCTATTAACTTCTCCTGTCCTATTTGTTAGTATGGTTAATATATTTCGGTTTGATCCATGACACTTGTCTACTTGTTTGTCAACTAGCATGCTTTAATTCCTGCCCTGTTTATGTGTTTTTTACCTTAACATGTTCCTAGTCAATTCATGATTCCTGTACTACTATGCTTTAAATTCCTGCTACTTTCTCTATATGGTTGTCTGATTAGTTATTTAACTTCAGCATGTCTCTGTCTGATCCATGATACCTGGTTATATGTTTCTGAACTAGCATACTTTAGTTTCTATCACCCTACTCTGCACTATGTGTTCTTCTAGCTGTTTACTCTTAATTTCAGTATGTTGTTCTGATCCCACCTAGTGATAGTTAATCAACTAAGCCAACGTGAAACCTTGTTCTGTTTATTGTCTATCAATTGGAATTCATGCCTGAATTTAACCTGCTAAATGTGGTTCTGTCTTACTTGTAGTTTTTGTAATCTTGTAATCTGTTCACTTCCAAAATCCAAATTATTTTCTAAAAAAACTATCTCCTACTTTTATATACTATTTTCAACTCCCACTCTTAGATATCTAGGGTCCTGCCCCCCAGTGTGAGCATCGCCTAGGAGTCCATAAGACTCCTCCAAACTCTGACACATGGGGTCTGGACTTCCAAACTTGTTTACAAAAACTGTTTCTTTGAAAAGATTCTGGTGTGAGGATTGCCCGGGGTCCCTGAGGCCCTTGGGAACTTTGACACACCAAAAGCCCATTGGTGTATTGTGAACTACTGGTGTACTCCAGACTTGATTGAAGGCCTGACTTCCAGGTTGACTTTGGGCCTGCCAAGGCTCCCTATAGTATAATGATTTTCATTATGTAATTCATTTGTATTGGCCTGTAATAATAATCTTTCAGGTAGAAATCATGCCGATAGGATTGTTGTGATTATTTATATGCATTAGAGACCATGCCTATAGAACTTATCTCATTATTTGTAGTCCTGAATTTCACACCTGCATCCTAGAAATCCTGTTATAGGACATTTGTCCATTCTGCATCAAAATCCATGTTTATGCATATTATCAAGTCTCAATGTGCATTAGAAACCATGATAGGATCTTCTTTGGGAATTATCAAACTTGTCTAACATTCTTTTAACATATCCGCTCACTTAGATATCATGCCCATAGGAAATAAGTGTAAAAATCAGTCTTGACACTTAGACATCATGCCTATAGGAAGTAAGTGTAAAACTTAGTTTCTGTGTTTAGATATCATGTCTATAGGAAATAATGCTTGTAATCAGTTTCAGTACATAGAAAGCATGCCTATAGGATCTAAAAAGATGAAATCTGCCTGTTAAAGTCAATCACTGGTTTACAGTTTAGATACCATGTCCATATGATTCTTCCCGGTTATCTTTGCCTATGCAAGCCTGTAGGATAATTAAAATCTTGGGTTTAAAATTGTGATTTTCTTTCTGCTTGAAACGTGCCCAGATTTAGTAAGTCATAAAAATCAGTAGGCAAACTGATGGATACTCACAACCTCGCTTTAATAAAACTGCTATATTTTCTGTTTATGCTCATTTAGATATCCTGCCTATAGGATCCTACATTATTAAAAATCGCTTGTCTGAATAGCGTGCATTTGTTTGTCTATTGTGGAGGTAAACATGATCCCCCCCCCCCTCCTTAATATCTCCTTATGTGACAGTCCTATTTGATTTTTGTTTGTCGCTTATTTTTCACCTTTTAAGTAACATAGGTGAGTCTAGAACCACCTTAAAATAGAGGTCCTAAACACCTCCAGGGCCATAGGTAAGGGACAGGTAGTGCACACATAAGGTATGTACTGGATACTATTAGAATGCTTAGGTAATAATTAATAAAGGGGAGGGTAATTTGGTAGTAAAGGAGATGATGACCTCTGTGCTAATGCTACGCGTAACACCTCTATTTGAGGAAGGTTACCGAATATTGCATAGAAGTGATCCTATAGGCTAAAAACCTAGGATCCCTTTAATTTCCATTTTAAAGTAATCTCTATTTGTTTTTTTAAACTATTTTATTTTTCTTTAAGGACTAATTCGCTTAAATTAAGTTTGGGCGGGACCCATCGTTGTGGACCTCGAGGGGTGCCTAACACCTTCCCCTTAAGGTCATTTCTAGCCCTTACCCAATCTCTGGTGATGTAAACCGGTTTATGAGTTATTTGTTTTAGGTGGCCTAACGCACCTTAATCTGTTAGGTGGTGACTCTTCAAATCCCATACCCTGTCCCAAAAGGAAGGGAGTTGTCTCAAAATGTCGAAACCTGGACTCCGCAAGGAAAACAGGGGGCGCGACAGCATGTCGACTCTGCTAGGGGAAATTAGGCTCTTACCATGACAAACTTGCTTTTGTGAATTAGTCTTAAGCATGCTTTATTCTGCTAATACGTGTGCACCCTTTCCCTTTCCCCTTTATGTGAATTTAGTTGCCTATTTTCAAGCATTTATGATTTCCTTTACTACAGAAACTGACTTTTCTCCTTGCTTTCTTTCTTAAACGTCTTTCAATTATTAAATACCGCATTTATCATTTTCAACGTGCAAATACGTGACAACATGCTATTTACTGTTGCATAAATCATGCTCAACATCATATTCCACTCGTGTGTAATCAATCCTATCAATGCTTGATGAGTGTTTGCGCTCTTCCTATATATCACCCTTTAAATTTGGAAAGGCTTATTTGCGGTAAAAGTAGTCGATCAGCGGTGCAGTCGACAGTTCCGTGCCTTTCCCCCTCAAGTTTTCCGCTTGAGGGTACCAATTTAGACCTCTATAGAAACCTTACTCTGATTTATTGTACATGCATCATGGTCAAAATCTATCCGGGGTTAATATGTTGTCCACATAATAACCATTTAGGAAAAGCCTTGTCCAAAAGTCCACCGGGGTTTCCATAATCCCATCGGACGCAACCACAATTTGTGCATTAATTTGGAGAAATAAGTGCCAATATGCTAATCACTGATGTATAAGTAGTCGAATCTGGAGGGGGAAGGGTCTAACCTTATTTATTTTGCAGAAATGAGGCACGAATTCCCCAAGTTCGTCATGGTCCAAAGAATACCACCATTGTTGCTGGATTGATGGGAGGACCTTTCGCCAATTGACAAAGACCATGTGAAAAGGGTCCTCAGAAACTTATCCTCTTTACTGGATATCCAACCAAACAATATGTTGATCGAAGCAGACAGTATGTTTTGGGACCGAGAAAGGCCCGTGTTCCATTTCGACAACATATAAATGACTCCTCCCTTGGAGGAGATAGGGGGATTCGCTGGATTACCTTGGGACAATCCGGGTTTATTGGTGCCGGAAAACTGTGTTGCTAGGGAGTTCTTGAAAATGATGGGTTTGAAAAAGAACGATGATTTGGAGTGCCTGAAGGATTCCTACATACCCTTTGACTACCTCTATGAATGATATGGTCATAGCAAATCCTATCATATCTTCCATGATGAATTCTCTATCACTTCCTTAGGTCATATTCACCGCAGGGTTTTTGTGTTTGTTGTTTGCTTCCTGGGTATGATAGTATTTCCAAGAAAAGGAGACATGATTCACACTAGACTGTCTATGGTAGCCAAAAACTTAATGGAGGGGATCGAGGGGAAAGCATATACCATTGTCCCTATGATCATAGCTGACATCTACTGAGCCTTGGACCGCTGCCAGAAGGGGTTCAAACACTTTGAGGGTTGTAATCTGCCACAACAAGTTTTGTTATTAGAGCATCTCCAAAGGGGTCAATATCTTCAACAGTTTCCACGAAGGGCGTGGAATGATCATATGGCCTTCCATCCTAAGAGAATGACTTACATCCCAGACAGGTTTGCCCAACCAGAAAATGCTACGAAATGGGCGCAGTTTCTTGACAATTTGACTGAGGACCAGGTTCAATGGATGTTCGAATGGTTTCCTACCAGTGAGTTCATCATCAGATCTAGGGATGCTCTGCACCTGGTGTTGATCGGGTTAAGAGGCATATACCCTTATGTTCCCATCAGGGTTATGAGACAGGCAGGCAGGAAGCAAGTCATATCACGAGTTTCTAAAATGAGTCATTACAGGGCAAATTTTCAGGATGACGACATCCCGTACAAATGTGAAGCTTAGCATATGTGGCATCTAAAGGTTATTATAGAAAAGGGACACCATCGAGCCAGACAGGTACCACACAGGGCATGTACGCTTTTACCTATCATGGTTGGAAGACAACATAACAGGGTTAGTTGAGCGGGGAGTCGGTCGGGAGAAGAGGGTCATAGATGAAGTTGCTGAAGCCCAAGTGAAATAAAATAAACTACGAAAAAGGGTTCATGAGTCTGAGGCCGAGCATCTGGAGCAACACAAGACTGATATGGAACCGAACAATGAATAGAGGGAAATGGCTATCAAATCTGATGAAAGGCTAGAATATTTAGAGCAGGGTCTGATGGAGCTGGAGGGGAAGACAAGGAAAAGAGTCGCCGACTGCCAGAATGCTGAAGGAAGCGAGGGAGGACATCTAGCAAGAGTATACGTGCTGTTAGGCATGCACGACCTGGGAACTTGATCGACAGAGCCAAGAAGATCAAGCTTGGGGAAGGTCCTTCTGGGACCAAGTAGATTAGATTTACCTGTTTTTTCAAATGTAATAAGGCCAAGTTCCATTAGTGACTTATCTTATTTAGTGTCGTTTTAGATTTATCTACTTTTAAAGTAATGAAATGAGGCAATTATTGGCCCTGAAATTCTCCAAATCAACTTGTCGCTAGGCCTACCTCGGGCACAACGAGGCTCCCAAAATAGGACGTGAATTACATTCCCGCAATATGTGTTTAAATACTGCAAATGCTTCTTTTTGGAACCCTTACTAACTTGGTTACCTTTTGTTTTTCTTTGATTTTTTGATTATTCCCATTCCCCAAGGTTGGTTCACGCATATTGGCATCATCAGCTTACCATACCAGATCCAGGGGCCCTCCACCTTCTCCTCCCCTAGTCCGCTAAGAGGAAAAGGAAAAGCAAAAATGGATGATATGAACGACATCAGAATAGACAACACTGCACATGTTGAGAATGCTGAAACTTCCGATGGTCGGGGTACTCAGGCCCCAAATGATGTTGTTTCACGACTTGAGCAGGAAATACTCAAACTTCAGGGTGAGCTTGAGCATGTCCGTAGCTTAGCAAACCTCTCTCTGACACTCAACATCCTAGACATCAATCACCCAAACACCCAGAACCCCGTACCACCTCAAAACACACCCAATAAATGCCCATAGAATCCTCCCACACCTCACCAGTATACAACCCTACCTCAAAATCAACCTCTCCCTCCTTAATACCAGCAAACCACCTATCACACTCCCCAAAATATCCCACAAATTATTCCCAAACCCCAAAACTCCACCAATGATCATCATTATGCCCAAACTCCTGACCTTCACTAGAACAACCCTATATACGTGGAAACCCTAACTCACTCCACTCAACCAATCTCCTATACACCAGAATCCGCTGAGAAGGACCTGCTCATCAGAAACATGGCGGAGGAGCTCAAGAAATTGACAAGTCGAGTTCAGGGTGTTGAAGGGGGTAAAGGAATAGAAGGATTGGACTATGAGGATTTATGCATACAACCAGATATGGAACTACCGGAGGGTTACAAACTTCCCAAGTTCGAAATGTTTGACGGAATGGATGACCCCAAAGTTCATCTGAGGACTTATTGTGACAAGCTCGTAGGGGTCGGTAAAGATGAAAGGATTCGAATGAAGCTCTTCATGAGAAGTCTTACCAGTGATGCCCTATCCTGTTACATAAGCCAGAATCCTAAGAAGTGGGCCAATTAGGTGAGCATGGCGTCCGACTTCATGGACAGGTTCTGATTTAATACGGAGAAGGCGTCGGATGTCTTCTATATCCAGAACTTAAAGAAGAAGCCAACTGAGACTTTCCGCGAGTATGCTACTCGGTGGAGGTCAGAAGCAGCCAAGGTTAGACCAATATTAGATGAGGAATAGATGAACAAGTTCTTTGTCAGGGCACATGATCCACAGTATTATGAAAGGCTAATGGTTATTGAGAACCATAAGTTCTCTGATATCATAAAATTCGGAGAAAGGATTGAAGAGAGTATTAAAAACGGGATGGTGAAAAATTTCGAGGCACAACAGGTCACGAACAAAGCATTGCAATCAGGTGGTATATCGAAGAAGAAATATGTGGGAACAATAATGGTTGCCCAAGGATCCAAAACTCCATTTGTATACCATACCCCTCAACTCACATACCAAACACCTCCACCCGCATACCAACCTTCGCCTCCCAGATATTCTCAACCCGCTACCGCCTACCACACCTATGACACCCAACCATCCTATTATCAGTCACCTCCAATGCGTCCGAACTACCAAAATCAAGGACTAATTTTGACCGTAAACCACCCAGACAGTACACGGCCATTGCTGAACCCATCGACCAGTTGTCGAAAGGTTGAAAGCCGCTGGATATTTCACCCTTATTCCCGTTGTGGCAATAGAGAATTCATCTCAATGGGTCAATCCAAACAAGACTTATGCATATCATTCCGGCAGACAAGGTCCAAACACTGATTGATAGTAGGTCATAGAGGCAAAGGAAACTCCACCCAATGTCTGCAACAATCCTCTCCTAGATCATAGGAGTGGAGGGGTCAATGTGATAGAAACTAATGAAGAGTGGGATCCCGAGGGATCAATCGGGATTATTCGAGAAGATGATGATCCTAAGAAACCTGCAGTCACACTCAATCCTATTTTGGTGCAGGTACAACCGCCAGTTGAAGTCAAGATAGCCGCATCGGTTCCTTTAGAAGTAGAAGTAACAACACTCATTCCATTTGAAGTGGAGGTGGCCACACCTTTCACTGTAACAGTGGCATCCACACCACCCTTCAATTCCCATGTTGTACCTTGGGATTATGTGGTCGAGGCTAGAAGAAAGGGAAAGTCAAAGACAGAAGAGTCCGGCGCTGCACAAGGAATGAACAAAACAGGAAGGTTTTATACACCTGAACATTTAGGAGAAACCAGTAAGCAATCTTCTAACAAACTGCCCGTCATTGAGACTGGTCCAGATGACCTCTGGAGGAAGGTACATGCAAGGGAATACTCTGTCATTGATCATCTGAACAAGACTCCTGCTCAGATATTTGTCCTGTCGCTGCTACAAAATTATGAGGCACATAGGAATGCTCTAATGAAGGTGTTGAGTGAAGCATATGTACCTAATAACATCACTGGTGGAGAAATGGCCAATATGGTGGGGCAGGTGCTAGAAATCCACAAAATCACCTTCCACGAGGACGAGCTGCCACCTAAAGGTTTGAATCACAACAGGGTACTGCACATCACAGTGCGATGTGAAGACAAATTCATCGCTAGAGTTCTGATTGACGGAGGATCCAACCTCAACATTTGCCCATTGACAATGTTGAAGAGGTTAGGCAAAGGCCTATATGAGATACGAAAGGTCACTATGAATGTGAAAGTATTTGACGGGTCTTAGAGAGCTACCATTGGAGAAACTAACCTCTGTCTGCAGATAGCTCCTACATGGTTCGATGTTGAGTTTCATGTACTGGAGATATCCGCCTCTTACAATCTGCTGTAGGGACGACCATGGATACATGCCGCTGGGGCTGTAGCATCAACTTTACATCAGGATGTGAAGTTCGAGTGGAACCACCAAGAAGTGATTTTCCATGGAGATGGGAGCAACCCCATTTACACTAATCAGACTATCCCGGTGATTGAAAATAGAAGAATATTAGGTGGAGAAACCTACCATCATATTGGACGGGTTAACACAATCGAGAAAGATAAATGGTGGAGTAGCAAGATAGAAAGTATGCTATCATGGAGAGGATATGAGCCCAACAAGGGACTTGGTAAAAATCTTCAAGGCATCTCCAAACCCATACAGCCAAAGCACCATGGTACCACTTTCGTGTTGGGATATCAGTACACCTGGCAGGAATACAACGATTGGTCACCGCCATGGCGTGGTCCATACTATCCACTTGAGCAGCCTGTGCCACACCTGAGTCAGACCTTCCATCATGCCTATATTATATGGGGTGTTTAACCAAAGAATTAGATTTTTAGTCAAAGCTATTTTAAGAAGCACTCGGGCTTATGATTACCAAAGAGATTAGCTAATAATAGGATTTAGACTTGTAAATAAGAAAGCATAAAAGTAAGTATATTTCGGTAGTGGTTCGAACGTGTCCATACAAGTGAGATTTTACTCCCTTTTATAGGGAATTTCTTAATATAACGTCTACTCTTCTTAATGATTGAGAATTAATGACTATTTATATCATTAATGTAACGTTTCAATAGGTAATCATAACTGTTGCATGAAGATACTGTAACGTTTAGCTCATTGATTGAAGATCTATGAATCTACCCTTTATTCTGCCCTGGTTCATTCTGACTATGTCTCTTCAACTTCTCAATTAGACTGGAGCTTCCGCTTCTAATTATCTCGTGGGTGTTTACCCTGTACCTCTTTGCTCCGTACCTCTTTCCATGCTTTCATCCAGTTGTCGACCTTCCATTGTTCCATGTACACTCCTTTGTCATCCAAGATATTACACGTGTAATGTCTATATTTTTACCAATATATACAGTCCCCCCACTTACCATTTATTTATCAATTGAATATTTGGTAAGTGGATACACACTTATGGTGGGAAGTTTTTGCCGCCGTTTTACTCATGTCATTACATCTGTCTTTGAACGTACGCTTCACTTGTCACTTCTATTAAATGCATGTGCCACGTGGTGATTCCAGATTGGTTCTGCAATTCATCAGTGCACTTTAGGGCTTTTTGCGGTTGCATCAGTCACGAAGTGAAAATTTTAATAATGACTTTCACATCAGTATCTTTCCATTTTTTGACGGTTGCCTTCGTGTATAAATACGCATTTTTTCCTTTGCTTCTACGAAAAACTTCTAACTTTCTTTTGCTGCTTGCAAGTCCTTGTTTCATGCAAATATGTCTTCTTTAAACCAAGATCCCAAAAAAGTAATAATAGTCGATGAACTATCTCCTCTTCTGCTCTGATCCGGAGTAGGAGGGGCGGTAGATTAAGGAGTTTGGGCTCAACACCTTCTAGAGGGTCTTCTTTTTCTCAATGTGACATTACTCCCCTACCAAATTCTAGGGTTATTGTTACTCCATCTTCTTCTAGGGCTAGAGCTTCTAGATCTTCTTCTAAGAGTAGAGAGTCCAGTGAACCTTTTCGCGAACCAAAGGTAGATGAGATTGTACCCGCGGAATTTTCTTTCGTAAATGATAGTGAAGCCATAAGAAAACAGCTTTCCTCCATGGTCTCATGATTGCACTAATATTTACCCTACTCAAATTTCTGAGGGTTTGATTTCTCTTGTGCACAGAGACTGTTATTGGAAATTTGATTTCCCGGTCTTTGTCCTCAATGAAAATCAGAGGATAACTTCTTACAAAGCAGGCTATTCTTTTGTATATATCTACCCTTTTACTTTGGGTTTCAGGCCTTCTATCGACCCTGTCATTATAGAGTTTTGTCAAATTTTTAATGTGTGTTTGGGGACAAATCGGTCCTATCGTCTGGAGGGCAGTAGCATGCCTAAGATATTTGGCTAACTTAGCTTCACTTCCTTTTAACTTTTATCATCTTATTCACCTCTACTCTCCCAAGTTATTCCGCCAAGGAATCTTTACTCTTGTGGCTAGGAGTAAGAGAGTTTTAGTCAATCCTGACGATGATAAAGATAGAGGTTGGTATGTCAGGTTTGTTGCTGCCCCAAGTGAAAAAAATTTACCCTTCCCTGAGAAGTGAAACTTTGCACGTAAGTTTTTGTTTACTCACTTATTTCCTTATTCTTGATAGATGTTCAGTACCGTGGCTGTTTTTGTCTTTTTTCAGCAACCATGGGAACCGTGGAGGAGATTTCTGATTTTCGTGGTTGGGTAGAAAAATTGTTGTTGATCGCTCCAATGGAAGAACGTTCTTGGAAATACCTTTCTGCAAGGTTTGGTTGGAAAGTAAAAACCCATGGTAGGTTTTTTTTTTAACATTTCCCTTTTCTCTCTTTTTGAACTTCTCTAATCCCTTTTGTTTGTTAGGGTTTCCCGCTCGTGGTATCACCACTGCTGCTATAACTGCTTCGAAGCTCTCTTTGGCCAAGGTTCAAGATATTATCTTAAATTCTTCTTCGTCAAAAAGGAAAATGGATAGGACTCGAACCTTAGAAGATGAGGAGGAGCAGGAGGAAGGCTCGTTGGTTCGTAGGCCACGAGGAAGAAGAAGAGTCATGTCTGATGACGAATCTGCTCCCCTTACTGGTCCATATTCCGTGCCTGAGCCCAATCATTCTACCCCTGCATACTCTGAGGTGGAAAATCCTTCTACAACCACTGAGTCAGTTGAACAATTGTTCCATCAAGGTTTTGGATCAATTTCAGAGGAGACGCCTCGTGCCATCTTTCCTCCTTATGCTCCAGTGGAACTTCAGTCCGCCGTGCATGTTGTTGTTTCTGCTTGCCATCTGTGCCACCCGTAGATCCTTCATCTACCCCTACTACCGTGCCTTATATTATTGAAGTAGGGTCTTCTAGCAATGGGGAGATGAAGAGAATTATGATCGAGGTTCCTGCGGAATGTAGCCTCTTAAAGAAATCAGGCCAGGCGGATCTGTGGTTGAAGCCTTTGATTGGCCCGGTTGAAAAGTCAAAATTGGAAAGTCATAGCTCCTTAACGTGGATGAATGATATTGTACACTCATCTTTGAAGGTAAACTTCCGGTTATTTCTTCTTAACACTAGCCTTTTCCGTATCTAATTTTCCTTTCTTTTTCTGTGTAGATCAATCTCATTGGTATAGAGTTGATAAAAAGGATCGTACATATAGAGAAATTAATGAATGATCACCATACCGAGGCTGATAACTGGAAGGAACAATTTGAGAGCCTTCAACTTGATATGGAAACATTAGAAGAGGAAAAGTGCACCTTAGAGCAGCATGTTAGAGTAATTGCAGTGGAATTGGCAATCGAGAAGGCTTCATCAAGTCAAGCAGGCAAGGATAAAAACATCTAGGAGTCTTCCTTTGCGGAGCAGCTTTCCCATGCTACTGAACATATAAGAAGCTTGAAGGCTTTGTTGGACCAGAAGGAGGCTTATGCTGGTGATCTTGTGCAATAACTTACTTAGACCCAAGAGGACCTCCGTGAATCTTCAAACAAGATTCAGTTTCTAGAAAGATCTTTTGCCCTTTTGCAGGCTTCTTATGATGCTATCGTGGTTGAAAGAGATGACTTGAGAGTCGATATTGAACAATGGGAGAATGATTACGAGGCTCTTGAGGATAAGTCAGTTGTTAATGTGAGTTGGGCTTATTTGAATGCCCGACTTGACACATTCTGCTTCTGAAATTTGCTGGCTCTCCTACTTGCTAAAGGATTTACATGTGTCAATTCCTCACCCATTCCTTCTCTTTTGTTTGACGGAAATGGGCCAAAAAAATTTTGACTTAGAAGTTGAAATTTCCAAGACTAAGGAGACAATTGAAAAGTCTCGGCAAAGTCAAAATTTTTCATCACCTGAAGTTGAAGTTCTAATGGGTGATGAGATCGTGCCTGATGAAGCGGTTGCCCAAGCCTTGCCATCTCAAGCTGCTCCTCCTATTNTTTTGGAACAATTGGTGGTTACCACCGGTCCCATATGGGGGTGAAGTTTGGTTTAGTAAGTCCCCAATGACAACTTAGGGGCAACTTTGTATAAACAAATTTTGTTTAAACTAAGTTAATACTTAGTTTTTACCATTATATAATATTAATATTTACATTTCTTAGCATGACTTGTGTTTTTTCGAGTTTTCGTTTTACTCTTAAGTGTTTGCATGCTTTACGTTCGGGTTTTTGTTTTACCCCTTTGGTACTTAATTTTGCATTACAAAAATGCTTCAGCATTTCGTGTCTTTTTGAAATAAGCACGATTTATAAAAGAGGGCCATTTTATGAACGACACTTAATGAAGAAGACGTCTGAACTTCATAATGGTGTAAACATACAAAAGGGAGATATGAATTCACACGTTTATTCTGAATAATTTTTTGCAGAAAGTTTTTATATTATTCGAACTTTCGTAACATTTTACCTGTGTTTGAGAATCGTCTATGAATCTTTCGTAACTTTTTTCATTTACAACATGTTTTGAATAAACACGGGGGCATGAATT
The DNA here is from genome assembly GCA_005239525.1 of Nicotiana knightiana. NCBI lineage: Eukaryota > Viridiplantae > Streptophyta > Magnoliopsida > Solanales > Solanaceae > Nicotiana > Nicotiana knightiana. Next base: position 178,143 of record ML415355.1, on the reverse strand, counting down.
TCTTCCTGTAACTAAATTCTGCCTTTAACCTAAACAGTCGTTTATATTCACGAGTATGTTCTTTGTAGGTTTCTGAATCAGACTTCGTGTTTTTGTCTTTGGCTCTTTGATTCTGATCGTAACTTTTGATTTGTTGGGAAAAATGTATCTTCAGGCTTGAACTTTCACTCTTTTGATAGTCTTCTTTGCCTCTTCCATACTGTATAGTCCCCCAAGTGTTTGAGCTTTGAAGAATGAAATCTCGAGCACTTGACTATTACTTTCTTGTAGTCCTTTTCCTGAAAAGGAAAACCACGGGACTCGAAGGCATATAGTTTAGATGATGACTGCTTAACCCTTTGAAACATCCATCAGAAAGTTGTAACCCTAGACCGGGAATTTAGTTTTTTCCTCGTGTCTATTCAGGTCTAATATCATTATCCGGTTGTGGGTTAGATTTTTGCCTATCATCTAAAATGGTTAGTATAATTTTAACTGTTCTAAATAAAATTGAACGTAATGATACCTGACCATGGGTATTCCTTTTCCTTAGAAGTAATATTTCTTCAAGTGAACAACATTCCAACTTGTTGGTAAAATTCTGCCATCCATGGGTTCCAGCTCATAAGCACCTTTTCCAGCAATACCACGCACTTAGGGTCCTTCCCAATTTGGATTTAATTGTCCTGCTCCAGCCTCCTTTGTTGATTGAAAAACTTTCTTAAGGACAAAGTCCCCAATTTTGAAATATCTGAGGTAAGCTTTTCTATTGTAATATCGCTCTATGATTTGCTTTTGATCTGCCATGCGTATTAAAGCAACTTCTCTCCTTTGCTTGAGTAAATCCAGATTTGTTCGCAACTCGCCATTGTTTGTTTCTTCTGTTGCTGTTGTGAATCTCATGCTCGGTTCACCAATTTCCACTGGTATTGAGCTTCTGAGTCGTAAACAAGCGCGAATGGGGTTTCTCCCGTGGCTTTCTTTGGAATAGTTCTATAAGCCCATAATACTGCTGGTAGTTCTTCAGGCCAGTTTCCCTTAGCTTTTTCCAATCGTTTCTTCAGATTGTTAACAATGATTTTATTTGTTGACTTAGCTTGCCCGTTAGCCACATGATGATATGGTGAAGAAGTGATTCATTTTATTTGCCAAAACGGCATATCCATTCCCCATTTCATAAATGGCCAAGGTGATACAACAAGGTGTAGTAATTCTGCGGGCCGATGCATATTGTTAGCATATCACTGACATTTATTGCATTTAGCTATGAAATTTTCAGCGTCTTATTCCATCTTAGGCCAATAGTACCCTACTGTGATTAGGGTTTTGACTAAGGATCTTGCACCTGCGTGGTTCCCACAATGTCCTTCTTGTACTTCTTTCATCATGTACTCAGTTTGTTTTGGTTCAAGACACCTTGCTAGGGGACCTCCAAACATTTTGCGATACAGAGTGTCACGAACTAGGCAGTACCGTGCAGCTTTTCGGCGAAGTGCTTGAGATTCTTTCTTATCTTTAGGCACAATACCATTCTGTAATAAAATTACAATTTCGTTTCGCCAATCCATGTTAGATTATTAAATGTTACCTCATTCTTGTCCTGATCAATTGCTGAATGAAATAAATGTATCACAATAGCATTGTCTTTATTCGTTACATCTGTAAGTGCTGCAAGATTAGCTAACACATCCGCTTCTGCNGTTGCATTCGAGTCTCTCTAGCAGTATAAGTCCCCTGCATCTGGTTCACCACTAGTTGAGAGTCACTTTTGATCACGATCTGCTCAATTGAGAGTTCTCCTGCTAATTCGAGTCCTGAAATGACAACTTCGTACTCTGCTTCATTGTTAGTAATAGGATAACATTTAATAGCTTGCCTTATCTTTTCACCCGAAGGTGGTATTAAAACAATTCCCAACCCGGCTCCCTTGATATTAGAAGAGCCGTCGGTGAATAGAGTCCATATTCCTGGATTAGCTCCGGTAAAGATTTGTAACTCTTTTTCTACTTCAGGAATTAAGCTAGTGTTAAAATATGCGACAAAATCGGCTAAAACCTGAGACTTTATTGCAGTCCTAGGTTGATAGACTATGCCATATTCACTTAGTTCTATTGCCCATTTAGCGAGTCTACCTGACAGTTCTTGCTTATGCAAAATATTTCTCAAAGGATATGAAGTTACAACAGTAATTGGGTGACACTGAAAGTACGGTCTTAACTTTCTAGCTGCCATGATTAGAGCCAAGGTTAATTTTTCTAGATGAGGATATGTAGTTTCAGCATCTAGTAAGGACTTACTTACATAGTAGATATGAGATTTCTTACCTTTGTCCTCCCTTACCAGGACTGCACTTACGGCTATTTTTGCCACAACAAGATAAATGTATAACCTTTCCCCTTCCTTTGGTTTAGATAGTAGTGGGGGATTCGATAGATAAGCCTTCAAGTCTTTAAGAGCTTGTTGACATTCTTCAGTCCATTCAAACTGATTCTGCTTCTTTAATACTGAGAAGAATTTAAAACTCTTCTCTGGAGATCTGGAGATGAATCTTCCTAAAGCTGCAATCCTACCTGTTAATCTTTGAACTTCTTTTTTGCTCGTTAGTACATCGGGTATTTCTTCAATAACTTTAATTTGAGTAGGATTTACTTCAATACCTCTATTTGATACGAGAAAACCCAAAAATTTACCTGATTCGACGCCAAAGGCGCTTTTTTTCGATTTAACTTCATGTTATACCTGTGGAGGATCTCAAAAGTAGTCGAGAGATGTTGGAAATGATCTTCTTCCTTCGTTGAGACCAACATGTCATCAATGTACACCTCCATTATTTTCCCCAGATTTTTCTGGAACATCTTGGTCACTAGCCTTTCATACGCGACTCCAACATTTTTCAAGCCAAAAGGCATGACTTTGTAACAATACGTCCCCCTATTTGTAATAAAGGAGGGTTTTTCCTCGTCTGAGGGATCCATTTTTATCTGATTGTAACCAGAATATGCATCTAGAAAGCTTAATAATTCATGACTTGTAGTGGCATCAATCATTTGATCTATGTGCGGTAATGGAAATGAGTCTTTTGGGCATGCTTTATTCAGGTACCACTACGATATTAGCTAACCGATCAGGATATTTTACCTCACGTATTGAACCAATTTTGAAGAGTTTCTGTACCTCTTCATCGATCACTTGATTCTTGAGTGATCCCTGCTTTCTTTTCTTTTGCTTGACAGGTACGAAGGATGAGTCTTCATTTAGTTTATGAGTCATCAGTTCTGGGGGTATACCTGTCATATCTGAATGGGACCAAGAAAAACAATCTGCGTTAACTTTTAAATATTCAATTAACTTACCTCTTTTGGTCGAGCTTAGCCTTGCTCCTATGTGGATTTTGTGCTCAGGTTTAAGCTCGAACAACGGAACAGCTTCGAGCTCCTCAGTCGTTGTCTTGATATTTTCATTCTCTTCTGGTTCTTGAATAACATCAGGTCTAGAATCCATGTCTGTATGTCTTGATGTGATATCCGTGGTGATTTGATTCACCGTGTCTTTATCATTTTCTTCCGTATCTTTTCGAGTTTCTCCCTCGTCTTTTGATTCCTCCGCTATTTCTTTTTTATTGGAATACATCACTGAGTTGATGTTTCTTGAAGTCTGCTGATCACCTTGAATTTGCTGGATTCCCCATCTGGAAGGGAATTTGATTACCTAATGCAGGGTGGATGGTATTGCATCCATGTCATGGATGCATGGTCTCCCCATGCTTACATTATAAGCCATATCCGTATCTATAACTTGAAATTTTGTTTCCTTGACGATGCCTTCTACATAGGTATTAAGCTCAATTTCTCCTTTTGTTATGACAGTAGAGTTGTCGAATCTGGACAAGGAACGTGCATTTGANTACTAGTGCGTCATTATGTGGAAGCAGTAATCCATCAGCATCTGAGTCGTCGAATGAGATGTTGTCAGCCTCCAAAGTCTCACGAGTCCGTTTCCCGCGGGTCACTGTGAACTTGGACATCCTTCTTGCTGAAGTATAAGTTACGCTATTTACTTCCTCTCCTCTATTTATCACATTTACAATTCTCTTCAGAGATGGTGGTTTTGGGGGCTCCTGCCTATTCTTCATATATGCATGTTTACCCTTTTTACTAAACATTTCAGTTAGATAACCTTGTTTTAATAAGTGTTCTACCCCACCTTGCAATAACCTGCAGTTTGATGTTTTGTGCCCATGATTATTGTGAAATTCACACCAGAAGTCTGGGTTCCTTCTGTTTGGATTTGATCTCATTTCTTTGGGCCATCGAACTTTATCACCCATATTTCTTAATACTGTAATTAATTCGGAAGTACTTCCATAGAAACAGTAATCTCCAATTCTTGTATTACCTCTATTTCGCTCATCTCGATCCTTTCTGGATCTTGATGATGATGAGCTCAAATCTTTATTCGACGGTCTGTGATCAGACCGTGGGTTTTCAAATTTGGAACGAGCCTCTCGTCCTGAAGGTCCTATGTATGGATCGTACATGTTTTTTCCAGTTCTCCTTTCTGATTCGGAGCGTCTAGAACTCATCCTGTCTTCTGCTTTTGATTGGGCAATAGTATCTTCCTCAATTCGTAATTTGGTGTTGTACCTGATATAAATATCGTTCCATGTCATAGCTGGGAACTCTCTCAAGCTTTCTTTTAGTCTCCTTGTGGCTTCAGAGCTTTTATCGTTCAAATTACTTGCAAAGGCCATAGCTGCCCAATTGTCAGGTACTCTTGGTAGAAGCATCCTTTCACGTTGAAACCTGTCTACGAATTCACGAAGCAACTCCGTATCTCCCTGTTTTATTTTGAATATTTCTTCCATTCTCTATTCCACTTTTTGTGCACCGGAATGTGCTTTTATAAACAAATCTGCAAGCTCAGCAAAAGAATCAACAGAACTTTTGGGCAACAGAGAATGCCATGTTAATGCTCCTTTGGTGAGTGTCTCTCCAAACTTTTTGACCAACACGGATTCAATTTCTTGCTTAGTAGGTCGTTGCCTTTTACTCTGGTGGTGAAAGCAGTAACATGATCACGTGGATCAGTTGTCCCATCATACTTTGGTATGTCAGGCATTTTGAATTTCTTGGGAATCAACAAAGGTGCTGCACTTGGCTTCCAGGGTTGTTGAGAGTATTTATTAATATCAATACCCTTGATGACAGGTGGTACTCCAGGAATTTGCTCGATGCGATCATTTTTTTCCTTCACCTATTTCTGTAGGGTTAGTATTAAAGATTGTAAATCTGAATTATTAGACATACATGGTCTTCCTCCAAGTGATTCATTTAGAGTTCCTCTACTTCCTGAATTTTCTAGTCCAGATTGTAGATTTTCTACAGTCGTGGTGTTTTTTGGAGGAGGCGTAGGTGACACAGTTGGTATCCCCCTCATGAAATCTTAAATAGCTTCACTCACATATTCACCAACCATCTGGTACACAAGGTCTTGTTCTCCTGTTTGCTCGTTTCCAATTTGATCATTATTGTGAGTTGTAGATCTTTCTGGGGGAGTTTTCCCTTGAACCTCGTGGGGATCCCTGAGGCGATGGAACTGGGGTTCCAGTTGTTTGTTGTCTTTAGTATTTGACATGATTCGATAAAGTTTATTCGATAAAAAAAACAAAGATTATCAGAGTTCTTGGTAACGGAACCAATTTGTTTAACCAAGGAATTGGATTCTTAGTCAAAGCTATTTTAAGAAGTACTTGGGCTTCTGATAACCAAAGAGATTAGCTAATAATAGGATTTAGACTTGTAAATAAGAAAGCAATAAGATAGAATAAAAGTAAGTATATTTCGGTAGTGGTTCGAACGTGTCCATACAAGTGAGATTTTACTCTCTTTTATAGGGAATTTCTTAATATAACGTCTATTCTTCTTAATGGTTGAGAATTAATAAATATTTATATCATTAATGTAACGTTACAATAGGTAATCGTAACTGTTGCGTGAAGATTCTGTAGCGTTTAGCTCATTGATTGAAGATTTATGAATCTGCGCTTTATTCTGCCCTGGTTCATTCTGACTGTGTCTCTTCAACTTCTCAATTAGACTGGAGCTTCCGCTTCTAATTATCTCGTGGGCGTTTACCCTGTACCTCTTTGCTCCATACCTCTTTCCAAGCTTTCATCCAGCTGTCGCCCTTCCATTGTTCCACGTACACTGCTTTGTCATCCAAGATATTACACGTGTAATGTCTATTTTTTTTACCAATACATGGGGATCATGGGAAGAAGAAGCATTGGCGTCATTAAGGAATTTGTTCTTGGAAGATGATGACATGGACTGTTGTGTAATTGTCGAGGAGGAGGAGGAGGAGGAGGAGGAGGAGGAAGGCCCTACTATCAAAACTGTGGAGAGAGGAGCATTCCTCAAGAACTGGGCTGTCAGATCATCGAGGGCCTGACGAGTCCCGGGGTAGCAAGGCTGAACATCATTGTTTAGTTTTGCTTTTCTAGAAAAATGATTTCCCCTTTTGCATTTTGCTTTAAATAATATTTCAGTTGTTCCAAAAACGTTATTTAAATTATTTGAAAAATCAATTTTGGTTAACGCTTTCAATGAATTGATGTTTATTATTACCTGTTTTCTCTCATATCTTTATCCATACAACATTACTATTTCTTACCTTGATGAACCAACGACTGTGACATGTAATGAGACAACGCAACAAAAGGATAGTGATTCAGGAGAAGAGGGTGCAATACTCGAGGATATCGTCAGAGAAGTAGAGGATTTTGAGAACAAACCTAAGTCCAACTTGGACGAAACTAAGATAGTTAACTTGGGAAATTCTGAAACCCTCAAGGAGACCCGCATCAGCATCTACTTGTCACCGTCAGAGAAAGAGGAGTACACTCGATTCTTGAAAGAGTATGAGGACATATTTGCATGGTCTTACGACGATATGACCGGATTAAGCACATCCATTGTGGCTCACAAATCCAATGTGTCCGCCCATAAAGCAGAAACTTAGGAAATTCAAGCCTGAAAGTCAAAGAGGAGGTTACTAAGCAGATCAAAGCCAAGTCCTCAGGGTAGTTGAATATCCAACTTGGCTAGCCAACATTGTGCCAGTTCCGAAGAAGGATGGGAAAGTTAAAGTTTGTGTCGATTATCGGGATCACAACAGAGTCAGCCCAAAGGATGATTTCCCGTTTCCAAATATACACATTTCGATCGACACTTGTGCCAAGCATGAACTCTAGTATTTTGTGGATCGCTTCACCCGTTACCATCAGATCAGGATGGACGAGGAAGATGATGAGAAAACAACTTTCATTACACCATGGGGGGTGTATTGTTACAAGATGATGCCATTTGGCCTAAAGAATACTGGGGCCACCTATATGAAGGATATGACTACTATTTTTTATGACATGATACACAAAGAAATCGAGATATGTGTGGATGATGCCATCATTAAATCCAAGAAGGCCACAGATCACATAGCAGACTTGAGGAAATTCTTCGACAGACTGCGGAAATATAACCTAAAGCTAAACCTCGCAAAGTATGCATTCGGGGTTCCTGCCGGAAAGCTATTGGTATGCATTCGGGGTTCCTGCCGGAAAGCTATTGGGATTCACCACCACCAAAGAGAAAGAAAGATGTGATGAGTTTCCTGGGATGCCTTAACTACATCAGCCGTTTCATAGCACAATCCACAGTAATATTTGAGCCGATTTTCAAGATGTTGAAGAAGGACGCTGCAACTAGTTGGACCGAGGATTGTCAAAAGGCTTTTGACAAATCAAGGAGTACTTATCAACACCACCAGTTTTAATCCCGCCAGAGCCAGGTAGACCACTGCTACTCTACCTTGCAGTGCTAGATGGAACTTTTGGCTACGTTCTTGGGCAGCACGACGAGACAAGGAGAAAAGAACAGTACATCTACTACCTGAGTAAGAAGTCTACACCTTATAAAGCACGGTACTCTCTGTTGGAACGTACCTACTGTGCCTTGACCTGGATAGATCAGAAGCTAAAGCATTATTTCTGTGCATCTACAACATATCTCATATCAAGGATGGATCCTTTGAAATATATCTTCCAAAAGCCCATGCCCACTGGCACGCTGGCTAAATGGAAAATCTTGCTGAGCGAATTCGACCTCATCTATGTAACTTAGAAAGCAGTCAAGGGACAGGCACTGGCAAACCACCTTGCTGAAAACCATGTGGGAGGAGATACGAATCCTTGAAAACGTGTTTTCCCGATGAAGAGGTATCATTCGTAGGAGAAGACATTGCTGAAGCCTACGACAGTTGGAGAATGTTCTTTAACGGAGCGACGAACTTCAAAGGAGTCGGCATTTAGCTATATTGGTATCAGAAACTGGACAACATTATTCGATATCTGCTAAACTCAGATTCCCCTGCACCAACAACATGGCAGAATACAAATCTTGCATATTATGGCTCAACATGGCTGTTGACATGAATATTCAAGAACTGCTAGTAATCGGCGATTCGGATTTTCTTGTGCACCAGGTACAAGGAGAGTGGGCTACCAAGAATTCCAAGATATTTCCATATCTGCATCATGTGCAAGGAATTAAGAAGAGGTTCACAAAGATAGAGTTTCGGCATGTCCCCAGAATTCAAAATGCGTTTGCCGACGTATTGGCTACTTTGTCATCAATGATACATCATCCAGACAAGAACTTCATCGATCCTATCCCAGTAAGGATCGATAATCAACCGGCATATTATGCTCACGTCGAAGAGGAGACAGACGGTAACCCTTGGTTCCACGACATCAAGGAGTATTTGGAAAAGGGAGAATACCTGGAACATGCAAAACATACTCAGAAATGCACGCTCCGGAGGTTGTCCAATCATTTCTTACAGAGTGGAGGAACCCTATATAGAAGAACTCCTGATATGGGACTATTAAGGTGTGTCGACGCAAAGGAAGCTTCTAAGTTTCTCGAGGAGATACATGCCGGGACATGCGGCCCGCATATGAATGGTTTTGTCTTGGCCAAGAAGATACTCAGGGCAGGGACGACCATGGAAATGGGTTGCATCTGTTATGTTCAGAAATGCTACCAATGTCAAGTACATGCAGATATGATAAAAGTGCAACCAAATGAGCTTAATGCAACAAGCTCACCTTGGCCCTTTGCCGCTTGGGAATGGATCTCATTGGTCTAATAGAGCCCACCGCCTCAAACGGACATCAGTTTATTTTAGTAGCTATCGACTACTTCACCAAATGGGTTGAGGCTGCATTTTACAAAGCTGTAACCAAGAAGGTCATTGTGGATTTTGTTTGTGACCGAATTGTTTGTCGGTTCGGGGTTCCTGAGACCATCATCACTAACAATGCCACCAATCTCAACAGCGATCTGATGAAAGCCATGTGTGAGACTTTCAAAATCAAGCACAAGAATTCCACATCGTATAGACCCCAAATGAACGGAGTCGTGGAAACTGCCAACAAAAACATCAAGAAGATACTGAGGAAAATGGTAGAAATCACAAACAATGGCACGACAAGCTACCATTTTCCTTACTGAGATACCGTACCACAGTCCGCACATCAACCAGGGAAACTCCCTATCTGCTGATTTATGGTACTGAGGCTGTCATTCCCACCGAAGTGGAAATTCCTTCCTTGAGAATCATACAAGAAGTCGAGCTCAGCGACGCAGAATGGATAAGGAACCGCTATGAGCAGCCAGACCTCATAGACGGAAAGAGGATGAATGCAGTGTGCCACGGCCAACTTTATCAAAACAGAATGTCCAGAGCTTTCAACAAAAGAGTTAAGCCAAGACAGTTCACACCGGGAACTGGTGTTAAAGAAGATCTTTCCGTACCAAGATGAAGGCAAAGGGAAATTCTCTCCCAACTGGAAAGGTCCTTACATGGTCCACAGAGTACTGACATGAGGAGCACTCATACTTGCAGAAATGGACGGAGAAATATGGCCAAAGCCTATCAATTCAGATGCAGTCAAACGATACTATGTGTAAACTATTTATGTCTCCTCATATGATGTAAATTGAACTATGCTTGACCTGATTCCCATTTAAGAGGGGGTACGTAGGAATCCCTATGGGTTCGCTCACAAGTCAATAAGATTTCTATTTTCCCCATCATCAGAAACTGGGGCAGAATTTTTAGGAGGACCCTCAAAATTTCGAAGCAAGTTCTGCCAATCGCAACATATAGAGCAGTCAGAAGTGTTGTCTAGTTAACTGGGGCAGAATTTTGAGGAGGATCCTCAAAATTCTGCGGCAGAAGAAGTTGCGATGTCTCTGATCGTGTCATAGTCACCAGTTCATCTAACAAATTTCTAAACTGTATTTTACTATGTCTTTGAAAACTATGCATGCCTGCTTTTGAAATAAACCCCGCTTTAGCAAATGCTGCCCCAATAATTTGAACATGATCTTTAGACAGAGTAGAGCAAATCAAGCAAGCAGACGAAGACACAAACCAACCTTCGCCCTGCAAACTCATGATTTTTCTTTGAATGCAGGACAAGGAATATGCACACCTTGGAATCACAGGCTTCATAACAACAAAGATACCAAACTCATTTCCAGCTAAAAAATACTCTGCTATCACCTATTATTTTATTCATTTCATGAGACTAAGCATTGTGTCAAATCCTGTATGAGGCTAAGCATTGCCTCCACCTTGCATAAGGCTAAGCTCTCCCTTCTATTTTCATGAGACTAAGCTTTATCTCAAACTTTGTATGAGGCTAAGCCCTGCCTCTCTATTTGCATGAGTCTAAGAATTGCCTCCGCCTTGCATAAGGCTAAGCTCTGTCTCAAACTTTGCATGAGGCAAAGCCCTGCCTCCTTATTTTCATGAGGCTAAGCATTGCCTCCACCTTGCATAAGGCTAAGCTCTACCTTCTATTTGTAAGATCTGTCTCAAACTTTACATGAGGCTAAGCCCTGCCTCCCTATTTGCATGAGGATAAGCATTGTCTCCACCTTTGATAAGGAGCTCTGCTTTCTATTTGTGTGAGACTACGCTCTGTCTCAATCTTTGCATGAGGCTAAGCCCTGCCTCTCTATCTACATAAGGCTAAACATTTCTTTCTCTCTGCATGGGACTAAGCCATGACCCGAACTTTGCATGAGGTTAATCCCTGCCTCCCTATTTGCATGAGGCTAAGAATTGCCTCCACCCTACATGAGGCTAAGTCCTGCCTCCCTATTGGCATAAGGCTAAGCACTACTTTCACTTGCATGGGACTAAGCACTGTCTTGAATCTTGCATAAGGCTAAGCATGGACTTCTCTTTGCATGGGACTAAGCGTTGTCCCGAATTCTGCACGAGACTAAACACTGCCTCTCTTGCATTGTGCTTCTCTCTTGGGCTAAGCTCTGCCCTCAACTTCATACAAGACTAAGCCTTATCTTCTTGCTTCTATCATCATGTCTTTGCACCTCATAGGCTGAAATATAGCCAACTTGTCCAAAGGCTTCATAGTCTGAAGGCACCATCCTCATAGCCAGAAGACACCATACCATGGCTGATGATCTCTCAAACTTGCACATCATTATTCAAAGGCGTCATGGTTTGGAGGCACCATTCTCATGGCCCGAGAACATCATTTCATGGCCTACGAATCCCTTACCGCACAAGTCATGGCCCGGGACATCATGGTCTAAGGACGTCATCCTCAACCATCCAAGACAATTTTCATGGTCTGAAGGGAATTTGCATCATGTTTAAATTCATGCAAAATTATACGTATATGCTTGCAGTACATCTTCTGATTTGCAGGTGAGCTGGTGAGTAACCATTACTCCAACAAGCACTCCAGTTCCCTCATGCTATTTCAAATCTGACCACTCACCATGACAGTTTGTGATAACTTCATCAGTATATTTCGCCAGTGGATCCAGAACTACACACAACTTGATCCCTGTAAAACCAGAGATATGTAGGCAGCTCGGAAACTAGAGTGCGGCCTATGTCTCTCGAATCACCTTACTCGGTCAAAATTGGCCATCATATCTTTACCCGATAACTCTTTCATCCTTTCCGGGTAAAGAGGGGCAACTTTTGATACCCAATTTTTTACTATATAATTTTTAAAATGCATATATATCTTCAAAACAATGCATGATCATCGATTAATATTTTTTCCATAATTTCTGCATTTTTAAAGGATTTTTAATTAATTTATTCTAGTATTTTATTATATCAATAATTAGTAATTGCATCACAAATGGCTTTATGATAATTTTTATTGCTTAATTTTATCACTTATACTTATGCTAAGTTTTAATATTTCACGAATAGCCATATTTACATTTTAGGGTTATAACTAAAATAACTTTGCAATAATAGCTCACAAGTGCATAATTATTTTATTTCACAAGAAAATGACATTTTGTATTTTTATAATATTATGTAATTATTTTAAATCATTTTTATGCATCCATAGTATTTTTTATTATTTATTAGCTATTTCTATAAATTGTTTTATCAAATTAATTGGGTATTTAACAAATAGCCTCTTATAAACTAATTTTCGGACCCAACCCAATACCCTAACCAGCCCAATACCCTAACTTTACCCATAACCCAAACCCAATAACCCAATTTCTATAACCCGCCCAACCCCCAGATTTAGTCTTAGCCGTTGATCTTAGAAGAACAACGGTCCAGGACAATCTTTCCTTTTTTAATATACCAAACCCCCCAAACCCTACCTCACTTCTCCAAATCCGCCTCCTTGAAACCCCTTCCCTCCTATCTTCTATCTCACCCTTCTCCTAACCCTAGCCCGCCGTCACCAGAACCCCTTTAATTCATGGTTTCCTTCTTCAATCGCAGGCCCTATCCGACCTCTTATCACCACTGGTGTTCCGATTTTCATATTACTTGATGGAATCTCAAGAAGTTTGATCCAGTTTTGGTTCAAACCCCTTTTGTTCTCGACTAATCTGTCCATATTCACCCCATGTCTGTGAGTATTATCATTTTTATGTTTTCATGACTTCAAATCTCTGGTTCAAAACTCGATTTTTTCCTACTTCCGTTTACTTTATACAAATTTAACTATTTCTGGATAAATAGGTTCAGATCTCTTAAGATCTGAAGTGTTTGGAGTTTTTTTAATGGTTTTCCTTTAAGATTCTTTCGTTTTTTACCACTATTATTAACCGATTTCATTTTTTCCCTAAAGCTAGGGTTTTGATTCTCAATAGGGTTTCTGCAAATGTTTTTAAAAAATGTTTAAATGCTCAACTCCGACCTTTCTCCTTTACTGTTCGACTAATTACTTTGCTTGAGTTTTATCTCTGTGTTTCGATATGCTTAAGGTTTTCCATTATTCGATTATTTATCTCACTGGTCTTGCCCGTTCACTTTGCCTTTGTTAAGTTAACTAATTAATTGATTTACGTGCTTAATTAGGGTCTGAAATTGTGCTTCTTTTCAAATTGATATCGCTCTGAAAGATTTTTTTATTTATTCTTTCCTTATATGTGACTCATAATTGGTACTGACTCCCTTAGTTATGTGGTAGGCCTAATTTTTGGGCAATGATTACCTGGACCGACCTATAAATGGCCTCTGACTTATTTCTTGCCTTATTTAACCTCTAATTTGGCTGTTAATTGATTTTTCCTAATTTAATGGGTGTTTTCCGGATTCTGTTATATTCAGTAATTGGGTTTAGCCCTAATTAACTAGTTGATTGATTTGCATACCTTATTTGTGAACTCTTGATTTTCCTACCTTATTTGTTTTACCCTGCTAAGTGTTATATAATCCCCCATTCTGATGTTTCAAAACACACGAACACACATAGAAAAACACAGAAACACACACAAAAACTCTTATTCTCACACCCTCTCAATTGTAGTCTTTATGTTACTTATATTTGTTGTTCTGTCTAGCCGACTGAAAGCCAAGGCTATACCCTTGGATTCTACTTGCTTTCATCTTCCTGTTTACTACTTCTTAACTGGTATGCTCCTATTTCTATTATCATACTCTATTCAATATACTGTGTAGTTGAACCTATGTCATTCCTGTTTATTGCTCTTGATCAACATGACTTAATTCCTGTTAGCTTGTCCTGTCCTATATGTTAGTATGGTCAGTATATTCTGATTTGATCCATGACACTTGTCTACTTGTTTCTCAACTAGCATGCTTCAATTCCTGCCCTGTTTATGTGTTTTTTACCTTAACATGTTCCTAGTCAATTCATGATTCCTGTACTACTATGCTTTAAATTCCTGCTACTTTCTCTGTATGGCTGTTTGATTAGCCATTTAACTCAGCGTGTCTCTGTCTGATCCATGATACCTTTTTATCTGTTTCTGAACTAGCATGCTTTAGTTTCTATCACCCTACTCTGCACTATGTGTTCTTCTGTCTGTTTATTCTTAATTTCAGCATGTTGTTCTGATCCCACCTAGTAATAGTTAATCAACTAAGCCAATGTGAAACCTTGTTCTGTTTATTGTCTAACTATTGGAATTCATGCCTGAATTTAACTTGCTAAATGTCGTTCTGTCTTGCTTGTGGTTTTTGTAATCTTGTAATCTGTTCACTTCCAAAATCCAAATTGTTTTTCTAAAAAAACTATCTCCTACTTTTATATACTATTCTCAATTCCCACTATTATATATCTAGGGTCCTGCCCCCCTAGTGTGAGCACTACCTAAGAGTCCATGAGACTCCTCCGAACTCTGACACATTGGGGCTGGCCTTCCAAACTTGTTTATAAAAACTTTCTTTGAAAAAGTTCTGGTGTGAGCATTGCCCGGGGTCACTGAGGCCCTTAGGAACTTTGACACACCAAAAGCCCATTTGGTGTATTGTGAACTACTGGTGTACTCAAGACTTGATTGAAGGCCTGACTTCCAGGTTGACTTTGGGCCTGCCAAGGAACCCTATAGTATAGTGATTTTCATTATGTAATTCATTTGTATTGGCCTGTAATAATATCTTTGTAAAACAGATATGGGGTTACTACTAAAATCTGGGAGGGATTTTTATATATATTTTATTGGATTCGGGTAGAAATCATGCCTATAGGATTGTTGTGATTATTTATTTACATTAGAGACTATGCCTATAGGACTTATCCCATTATTTGTAGTCCTGAATTTCATACCTGCAACCTAGAAATCCTGTTATAGGACGTTTATCAATTCTTCATCAAAATCCAAGTTTATGCATATTCTCAAGTCTCAATGTGCATTAGAAACCATGCATGTAGGATCTTCTTTGGGAATTATCAAACTTATCTAACATTATGTTAACATCTCCGCTCACTTAGACATCATGCCCATAGAAAATAAGTGTAAAAATCAGTCTTGACACTTACACATCATGCCTATAGGAAGTAAGTGTAAAAATCAGTTTCTATGTTTAGATATCATGTCTATAGGAAATAATGCTTGTAATCAATTTCAGCACATAGAAAGCATGCCTATAGGATCTAAAAAGATGAAATCTGCCTGTTAAAATCAATCACTAGTTTATAGTTTAGATACCATGTCCATAGGATTCTGCTCGATTATCACTTAGGAAAACCTGTAGGATAATTAAAATCTTGGGTTTAAAATCGTGATTTTTTTTCTACTTGAAACGTGCCTAGATTTAGTAAGTGATAAAAATCAGTAGACAAACTGATGTATACTCACAACCTCGCTTTAATAAAACCGCTATATATTTTGTTTATGCTCATTTAGATATCCTGCCTATAAGATCCTAAATTAATAAAATCGCTTGTCTTAATAGCGAGCATTTGCTTGTCTATTTGTGGAGGTAAACATGAGCCCCCCCTTAATTGCTCCTTATGTGACAGTCCTGTTCGATTTCTATTTGTCGCTTAGTTTTCTCCTTTTTAGTAACATAGGTGAGTCTATAACCACCTTAAAATAGAGTTCCTAAAGACCTCCAGGGCCATAGGTAAGGGACGGGTAGTGCATGCATAAGGTACGCACTGGATACTATTAGAACGCTTAGGTAATAATTAATAAAGGGGATGGTAATTGGGTAGTAAAAGAGATGATGACATGTGCGCTAATGCTACGCGTAACACCTCTATTTGAGGAAGGTTACCGAGTATTTCATAGAAGTGATCCTATAGGCTAATAAACCTAAGACCCCTTTAATTTCCTTTTTAAAGTAATCTTTATTTGTTTTTTAAACTGTTTTATTTTCCTTTAAGGACTAATTCGCTTAAATTAAGTATGGTAGGACCCGTTTTGGACCTCGAGGGGTGCCTAAAACCTTCCCCTCAAGGTAATTTCGAGTCCTTACCCAATTTCTGGTGATGTAAACCGGTTTATGAGTTATTTGCTTTAGGTTCCCTAACACACCTTAATCCGTTAGGTGGCGACTCTTCAAATCTCATACCTCGTCCCAAAAGGAAGGGAGTTGTCCCAAAATGTCGAAACTCGGACTCCGCGAGGAAAAAGGGGGCGCGACATTCCAGAATTAAGAACTCAAGGACAAAGTCATAGAGTCTGTGCTTCAAATAGGCAAAATAACTAAAAAAATATCAAGGATACATAGTGACAAATGGAGAGGAATAAAGAACATATGCAACAGAGATATTTCCAAGTCACTGAAGCAGCACAATATCTAAGCCAAACATAAATACAGCAATCATAGACACCATGGAATCTTGACAAGATATGAAGCTATGCTAGTTATTAAAAGTAGTCCTTCTATCAAGGATTACGATATAAAGCATAAATAATGCACCAGTTACACACCATGGCAATGGCCAATGGTATCTGTAAGAAGGAAAATGTGTTCCAGGTATGAAAGAGTTAAAGAATAAAGGATATAACAGTCTTTTCTAACTTATTTTAATGGATAAGTGGTCGTTGTCCTAATGCATTACAATTAATTGATAAAAACTCATAGCAGGCCTATAAAGAGGCTATGCGACCCTATTATTTCCTTCCAATAGCAAGGTGAGAATCAACTTTTAAGTTATACTTATAGGCTTAATTTAAGAACAAACATTGATGGGTTATTTAGGGACACATTGTGACCTAGCTTCTCTCATATATATAAAAAGTCAAGTTTTGATATCCTTGATTTCTCAATTTTCAAACTACGAACTCCATGACTTCATCACTTGAGTTCTCAATTGTCAAACTACAAACTCCATGATGCCATCCTTAAGTTCTCAATTGTAGAACCATAAACTTGATTATGCCATCCTTGAGTTATCAATTGTAGAATCGAATTCCGAGACTTTTGATTCATGAAATTCAAAATTTAAATTTAAATTACACTTTTTAAAATAAAACTGACCAAGTTACCTGTATAAACAAAGAACGGTGATGTAACAGCCTGATCAGTCGTTTGGAATTTTAGCATGTCATTTGATGGTTTGAGGCCTTGAGTAGCTTCATACTGTATTATTACTTGTGTGTATAGTTAGTTTTGATTTTCGAGAGGTTCAAAGTTGATTTGGGAGAATAATTCTCTATTCGGAAGCTCTAAGTTGAAAGAGTCGACCAAGGTTTGAGTTTTTAGTAAACGACCTCGGAATCGAAATTTGAAGGTTCATATAGGTTTTTAAGGTGATTTTAGACTTGGGAATATGTTTGAGTTGAGTATCAGGTGGCCCAGGAGCAATTCAGGGATTATTGTCAGAAGTTTCCATTTGAAGGTTTTTGAATTTACTAAGTTTAACTTAGAGTGGACCTTGGTGTTATCGACAAGGTGATGTTCTGGGACCTCACATAGGTCCACTTAGTTGATCGAAACTTGTATTTACAGTTTGATTGCAATCTAGAATGGCTAAGTGTGATTTGGACATGTTTGACAAAGTTTGAAGGCTTGAAAGTGAAGAGAAGGATTTTTATCGTCGATTCTTGGTTTTGATTTTTTTCGTAATGTTTTGAGTGCTTGAATAAGTTTGGATATGATATTGGTACTGGTTTTTATGATTGAATGAGGTTTTGGGGGCCTCGGGTGGGTTTCAGGACGGTTTTGGACCATGTCGTTGCTGGTTGTTGGTTCTGGTATTGTTCTTCGCGAACACGGTGGAAAGCATGGATTCACGAAGAAGGAATTGGGTTGAAGGCCATTTGTGTTGTGAATTTGTGCTAGGTGAGTCTCGTCCGAGAGGGCTTGGGGCAGTGGTGCTTTGGATTCACAACAAAGAGGTCACGTTTGCAAAGAAGAAACTAGGTCAGGAGGATTGGCCTTCACGTTCGCGGAGGTATGGTCGCGTTTGTGTAAAGCAGGCCTGGTAAGGCATCGCGTTCGCGGTCCCTTTCTCATGTTCGTGAAGGGTACTTTTAGCAGTAGCAGATTTGGCCTTCGCGACTGCGGGGTACTTCTGCGATCGCAAAGAGGAATGACTAGGCAGTTTATAAGTTGCAAATCGAGGCTTCGGTCATTTAATCTCATTTATGTCATTTGGGGCCAATTTTGGGAAACTTTTGGAGGGATTTTCATCATCTATCGCAAGGTAAGTCGTTCCAACTTGTTGTTAGTTAAATACATGGATACCTGCTATCTATCGATAGACAAAAACAGACTGCTATTGACTACTTCACCTATAAATTTGGATTTAAACACGCAAATTAGTAGAAATTGTGGGATTTAAAAAAAACCCTAGAAATTAGAATTTTGTGGTTTTGACCACGAAATTGGACATGAAATTTGGAATAAATTATATATTTGAGTTCATGGTGCTATGAGTAATATTTATCTCTAAGAATTTTCGGAATCCGGGCACGTGGGCTGAAGGTTGACTTCTATTGACTTTTTGTGTGGGGTTGAGGATTGTTTCTAATTATTAAATTACGAGTTTTTGAATATGTTTCGATTCATTTGCAAGTTCTTTGGCTAATTTAGGATCATTTGGCATTGGGTTTGTTATAGAGGCGTTGGCACTGATTATTGGATTTCAGAATAAGGTAAGTCTACCGTCTAACTTCTTAAGAGAGAATTTATATCCCCAGGTGCATTATTTACTATGTGCTATGTGTTATGGGAGCTATGCACGACTAAGGTAACACACATCCGTGTGTATAATAGATTCTTATTTATATTCGGTTACACTTAGACTTACACCATACTTTAAGTATGTTACTTGGGTTATCCTTACCTATTCAAATAATTTAATTCATGTTTTAGCCTAGACTTGCGTAAAACATCGAGCTTTGTTATTCTAGAAACTTGGCGCACTACTTAATTAGCCATGGAAATTATAGTTTCTCTTACGGATTACTCCCGTATTGTACTATTTTTTTCGGAAGTTTTTTTATTTCTTAACTCTTATCTAGTTAAGTCCGTAAGTATGAAATTTTTTTTCTTACATAAACTTGGTTGAGGCACTAGTTTCCTGAGTTATGTTTTATAGCTACATGTTATAGCTGGCGCACATGTGTGGGATTGAGCATATGTGAGTGCACCAAGATATTTTTTATGCCTCAGGTAGTGTTTAGGCTATGATATACCTTGGATTGATTGCTAAGTTTCAGGATGTGGTAGTTCTTATATTTGTACCCCTATTGTGAGCTATTTGAGCCATGTTTGAGGTTACATAGAGGTTAATATCCTGGTTGAACCTGATAATTGCTACCTTCGTGATGCAAATTCCTAACTTGAGCTATGATAGTACATTTTGCACATGCACACACCTTAGCATGTCATCTATACCGGTACAAGAGTATGAAATTTGATATTCATTGATCATATACATGTATTCTTGTATATTTATTTTCTGTGATATGGATCGGACTGGTAGCATGTGAACACGTCATGCGGATTGTGATATTGAGCATGTTACCACGTCGTGCTGATAGTGATTTGAGCATGTGACCACGATGGGCGGATTGTAATGTCGAGTTTGGGACTACACCGAATGGATTGTGATTATTAACACGTGACGACGTAGTGCAGTTGATATTTATGGCACGTGACTATGTTGTGCAGCGTGTGGATATGAATCCATCTCCTTAGGATCACCCTATCATGTTCCTTCTTAATGGTGTATACGTGGATTGAGGAAAGTTGATCAATGGTTGATTCGGTTATTGAGATTCTGAGGAAAAACTGGTCGGTGCTTGACTAGGTTATTGTATTTCATCTTTACTTGCAATTTCTTAGTTGTTTACCTAATTTGTTATATATCTTCTGTATATGTTGGATTCTTGACTGAGCAGAGTGTGTTAAGTTATTGTATACACCACGTTGTTTTTATCTGTGATTCATAAATTGGATCATATAATTGCTTTGAACTTGTTGGAATTTATGAATTGTGCAGGTGATTACTGTTGATACCCAATTTTTCCTCAAGCTATTTTAAAATTGCATATATACTTTCAAAAACATGCTTCCATAACAATTGGTATTTTTCTATAATTTTACTATATTTTTATTAATTTATTTTTAATTCATCCAGTATTTTTATTTTTAATAATTAATTATAAATTTCATTACAAATGATTTCAAAAACATTTCTTGACTTAATATATTATTTTTAATCCTATTGAGACCAAATTATTTCACAAATAGCCATATTGGCACTCTTTGGCTATAATTGCAATGACTTTGCAATTATAGCCTAATCATATGTTTTATGCTATTTTATCCAGTAATTAGCCATTTATATTTTTAAATACTGGTTAATCATTTTAATTTAATTTTATTAAGCATCAAATTCATTTTTATAATTATTAGCTATTTTTATAGATTACTTATATATTTTAATTGGGTATTTAATAGTTAGCCACTTTTACTTAAGTTCTAGCCTAATTAAACTCGGACCCCTAACCCAATTAATTAGCCCAAATAACCCAGGCCCAAAGCCTAGCCTGCCGACCCAACACCCCTCTCTAATATGAGCCGTTGATTAATTCAAATCAACAGCCCAGATTAACCCTACCATAATTAATCCTAAGACTACTCTTCCCTCTTTCTCATTTTCCCCCTCACCCTCCGCCATCTCAACTCTCTCATCTCTCTCTAAACGCTTCAACTGCTGGGCCCATTTCCTCCCTTCTCCGGCCGTCTCCCTGCCGGAATCCATGGTGGTCTCGCCACAGCCTTATGGCTCCCTTTTGAACGTGTGTCATCATTTTTAGGACTTCAAGTGAACCAGAGGCGGTTCACTCACCTCCCATGGTTCCTCATGCCATTTTTCGGCCATCCATGACCGTCGAGTAAAATTTTTGCCACTTTCCGGTTAACACCAGTGATTTTGAGTTACTTCTCCTTCTTTCTGGGTTCTCTTTGAAACCCTAACTACTAAAATCTCGATTTTCTTAGATCTGTGATAGATCTGGGTATATCCAGAGTTATCTTGCTATTTTCCCTTAAAGGTTTTCCGATTTTCTCAAAATGATTCTTTACTTTTCAAAACTAGGGTTTCAAGATCCTTTCTTAAAAACAGTTCTTTTCATAATTTCCTAGCATTATTTTGTGATTTTTACCATGTTTAAACATTATCTGATCTTTTTCCTTTGTTTGATTCCCCTATTATTAAAAGCCCCAAATTTCTGGGTTCAATCTGTGAGTCCGAGTTTATTTTGCAGTATTGTTTACCTGTTCTAGCATGCTACTATACTTTCGTGTATATTCTATGTGTTCTTGTGATTTCTTGCTCTATTATCACTGTTAGGGTTTCTGATTCTTTGTCGCTTATGCCTAAATCATGCTTGTCTAAGTGGTTCCTTTAGTTACCTACTATTTTTTGGGATGAATCCCTAATTTCATGATTAGGATTTTTTATTTTTGCTTAGTATATGATATTCCGTTCAAATTGATATTGTTTTAGCATTTTGAATCTCTGAATAAGTATGTTTAGTGTTTTATTGATTTTTCACATCATACTCTTTACTGATTTTCGAGTATTTCCCTAAAATTGTGATATTTTACTTTGAGTAATATTGATTTCCTGACTTTGAGTGTTTCCTTATTTCTGTGATATTTTCCTTGATTGATATTGATTTCCTATAATTAGAACGTCACTCGAGGGTTTCCTTACTGATTTTCAGAATATAAATTATTTCTTACCTTATTTCCATAAATGATTTTGCTGTCAAATTAACTCACATATATTTTCCTTAAATAGAATTTTGAACTTGGCCTTACTTACATGTGATATACCTATACCATACTTATACTACTTCCTTATTGTGTTAAAATTAGCTTTATATGATTCCTTTCTTTATTTGTCACTGCTTATTACCGTTTAAGTATGACTCCTTAATTAAAGGAAGTCTTTTACAATTTGATTCTAATTGATTGTTTACTCCCATAATTACTGCTGAAACTGTTATTTTACTTTATTCTTCTGCTTTTTTTAAACTATATATACTCTACTCTCTCATTAGCATAAGACACGAAAAAAATATTGTTCCGAACTCTCTTACACCCACACATATTCTCTCTTGTTATTCTTGCTGGTTATTTGCTATTCTCAGTCGGCTGCAAGCCAAGACTGAGTATTATACACTCTATTTCTCTTCACTCTGCACTTATTCTCCTTTAACTGATATGTTTTCAATTTAACTTAAAGCTTCAAAACAACATGTTTCTTTTGGTATTGCAGTTCCTTCTATTTCCACTATGCTTTTACTTATGGTTCTGTTGTGTACCCTGTAATTAGCATGTCTACTTTCACTTTACTAGTATGATTGTTAAGTTGTCCTATCCCCCCTTATATTCAACGAGTTATCTCCCCTAGCACCCTCTTAATCTGATTCTGTTAGTTTCTGGCCTGAACCTCTTTATGAAGAAACTGTTTTTGTGGTTGTTAAGTGTTGTAATACCTTAGTACTTCTCTGGTGCTAACTTGTATTCAAATCTATACCTATGTGTGTCATACTTGTCCCCTACCCCTTAGTCCCAGCTTGTGAGTGTTAAATTGATTTGGTTCTTGTTTCTTGCTCTATGTGTACTGTTCTGATCCTGAGACTCTGATTGTCTTACCCTCTTCCCTTTCAAACTGTTTTTACTGAGTAACACTCTTCTATTGTTCTTCAAAACTTATTTCAAACAAGTTATTTTCAAATGTTGTTTTCCTACTTGATATTTTCAAAACTATATCAAGCACTCTCACTATACTCTTAGACATTAGGTTCTGACCCTCTTGTGTGAGCATTGCCTTGGGACCCTTGAGCTCCCTCTGAACTTTGACACACAAGAGCTGGCATTTCCACACTGCACTTATTCTATCTTGGTTATGACTCTGGGTGTGAGCACTGCCCGGAATTCCACAAGATCCTTAGGGACCTCTGACACACCTAGATCATGTGAAAGGTTGTGAATAGAATGTCAATGAGGCATTCTGGAGATTCTGGGCCTATCAGTAGGCTCCCTATAGTATAACTTCTTCTTTTCATTATTCAGTTATGTAGTTCATGCAAATAGCCTGTAATAATTGTTGTAAACAACTCTTTGAGGATGGATAGTGAAAAGGGAGGGGTAAATATGCATGCTATAGCTATTAGAGGGTAGAAGCCAGGCTATTAGGTTTTATTACCTACTTGCGTAATAGAAACCATGCTTAGGACTCATATGTTCAAGATCATGCATTAGAGACCATGTTCCCTAGGTCTTACACTTACTGTTTTCAGCATCTATTGGCATCTCATTTCGAAAAACCTGCGGTAAAATGTGCTAATAACCAGTACTTTACAATCATGCTCTACACTGCCATGTACACTTAGAGATCCTGTTTAGGATAAACAACACTAATAAACCTTTCATGATTACATCTCCTGAACCATGTTTAAACAATGCAATATTTGTGCATGTAGAGATCATGTTTAGGCTTCTGATTCTGCATCATTCTGCACCTCTGTGCACTAGATACCATGTCCTTAGGATTGCATCTTACTCGCTTAAATACACCTACGGATGCATGAAAAGGAATCAAACAACTTCACTCACTTTCTCTAAAACAACTGGCAACAATTTTGTGTTCTGAACAACCTAGAACAACATGTGTAGGTAATAATTTGTAACAGTCCCTCTAACAATTCAGACAATTAGTATACACTATCCCCCGCCTAGGCAAGCCTTAGGTGATTAAATTGCTAAAATTGGAAATTTTCCTCTTTGTTATTATCATTTAGATACCATATTTTAGGATCTGAGTCAAAAGACCTTAAATGTGTATGAGTCATGCTATTTATGTGTACTATGTGTGGAGGTATACTTGAGCCCCTTAATTGCTTTCCATGTTCTTCCCTTATGTGCAGTCCTACATGTTTTGTTATCTGTCGCCCTAGAATTTTTACCTTTAAAACCTGAGGGTCTGCCTAGCATCTCCCTTTAGGATAGGAGTCCTAATTTCCTCTGGGACTGATAGGAAGGGACGGGTAACAGCATACAATAGAGGTCGAGACCAACACTCTATTTAGCTACTTTCACGGGGTGGGAAAGGGTAGAATATGGATATGATGACCAGTGCGCTAATACCACGTGTAGCCCCTCTTCGAAGAGTGATTACTGGGTATTGTACTGATGTGATTCATATTATTATAAACCTAGGATACCCTTTATAATCTTAGATCGTAATCCTTTCAAAATCTAATCTTCTTTACTATTTTCAAACATCTGCATGCTTAAGACTTAAATCCCCTCTTATTTGATCCTTTATTTGTTTGTTTTCTAAGTCGTACAAATTCACAAAAGTTGTTTGGATGGGAACCACACTTGTGGATCCTGAGGGATTCCTAATACCTTCCCTTTAGGATAATTTCAAGCCCTTACCCTATCTCTGCTTAACAACGTAGTTGTAAATGAACCCCTTTGGTGTCCTAACGCACATTTAAAACTTGTTAGGTGGCGACTCTCAAAAACACAAACCCCTTTCCAAAAGGAAAGAGTTGTCTCAATTGAATGTCATAAACCCGATCTCCGCGAGGAAAGAGGGGGCGTGATAATTAGTGAGTATTATTTATTATTGTTGCTTCTATTACCTCGAGCCACCAATAGCTGAGGCTCGTTGCTGGGTTATCTTCGGAGAGACGAGGTACATCTGCATCTCAACAATAGTCTTGATGTCTTTTTTTTTGTGTTGTTGTATTTCAATGAGACAATATTATTATTGACATTTCAGACTTGTATTTCTATTTTAGAGCTCATGACTATGTATTTACCAGTTCTGGGGGATTTATTATATATTGACGCTATGATGTTATGTTGATGGCTTTAGACTTGTATTATTTTATGATTTCTATTATTATGATTCATTATTGTTATGCTCGGCTTGCCTAGCAAGTGCATTAGGTGTAATCACGATTTATTGGTAGTTTGGGTCGTGACATTTTTACCTTCAATATGAAGGAATTTTCATCTTAAAATTTTGTATTCTTTGTCTTCTCTATTTTTGGTTAGACTATTTTCTGACATAACATTGATATTAGAGGGTTTGTTATTTATCCAAAATTTTTAGATGACGGAGGCGAAGTATGTTTAAATGAAGCAATTATAATGTTTGGAAAATCAAGGTGAAAGATTTGTTGTTTGGGAAAAAC
Source organism: Nicotiana knightiana (assembly GCA_005239525.1). Taxonomy (NCBI): domain Eukaryota; kingdom Viridiplantae; phylum Streptophyta; class Magnoliopsida; order Solanales; family Solanaceae; genus Nicotiana; species Nicotiana knightiana. The sequence continues at coordinate 152,650 of ML415355.1, read as the reverse complement.
GTGCATGTACATGTTTTTGCATATTATAAATCCGAGACTATAACTGATTAAGATTGGGTTTTCGAGTACCAACAAGTTTGTGGATATATAAGAAAATGGATTGGAGACAATATTCGTAATCATATTATAAATGAGGTACATGCGACATCATTGTGGGAAAAGTTGGAGACAATTTATACTTCAAAAACTGGAAACAACAATTTGTTCCTTCTAAAATAATTATGACCTTTAAATACAAGGAGGGAAGTATAAGTCCCCGTAAAATTTTACCTAGAAAACCGAGACGGTCCTTTTGGATTGAATAGTACCCTACAGACTTAGAATAAAATGTTTGCGAAAAAGTGCATTTCTGCGGCCCATTATGCGGTCGCATAATCATTCTGCGGACCGCATAATGGTCGTAGAGTGAATCAGAAAGCTGGCAAAACTTGAGGCCAATTATGTGGTCCAAAATGCGATCACATAATTGATATGTGGGCCGCATAATCCATCATATATCTGCCTTGGAGTTTTGCGAAGGGAGTTCTGTGGCGCATTATGCGACCGCAGAACACGTATGCGGGCCGCATAATGGCCGCATACTCGATCAGATGTTCCAGCCGGCTGAGGCCATTTTTGCGGCAGGTTTGCGGAACGCATTCCCATTATGCGGTCGCATATGCGACCGCATAACTTGTCGGGGCACCCCTTTTTCTTATTTTTAAACTAGACCCCAAATCAACATAAAGCATATTCCTCACCATTTTAAACAATTCTCCTGATAATTTAGACTGAAAAAAGAGAGGGTTTTAGAGAGAAGGTCCTAATTCCATCAAATTGATCCTCCATCACCACTCAAGGATTGGGACTAATCAAACAAGATACCAATTTCTTCACTCTAAGAGGTAAGTTTCTACCACACCAGCTTTTAAATTCCATGATTAGCTAAAATGGGCCATTAGTAAGGTAGTCCATGGAGGTAAGGAAAGGGACCCTGTATGCATGAGGTTCTAAACTATGTGTGGGAAAGTAAGAGCAAAGATAGAAAGAAATGGGGGATCGGACCTTAGCAAACTCATAATTCTAGGTGTAATGCTCAAGTGAGCTGGGACCACGATCCAATTCCTAATTTCAATTTGATTATGCTATTTTGTCAAATAGATTGAAATAGTTAAAGGATTCCAAAAATTATCGTAGGAATTACGGATAAGCCCCAGTCCAGGTATGTCTAGCTAACTCTAATCTTCATAGAATCAACTCGTTGGTATCCAAATAGGTGTTGTGAGTCCCTTACTTGATCATACTTGAATTGATTATTTTTATGTGTTGAGTCGAAAGATTTCTGTTTCTAAATTGTTCTAGTTGACTACCATGTCACTATGCTCCTTGAAAATGTGAATTATAATCCTACATGCTCCTTCTATTATGTGAGCAATTAATTACATGTTGTTTCTCGTTAATATGAATGATGATGCTATTGAACGGATAAAAAGGAGAATCAAACTCAAATTGTAAAATGTGTCCAAGTGCCAAGAACTATTTGATAAATGATGGAAATGAGATGTGAACTGAGTAATTAATTGAAATGGTGATGTCTCAAGTGAGATGGCTTAGCCGATCGGGTCGATATCGGATGCCATGCTGTACACATGGTGGCATTTACATTGGAAACATTGATATAAATTGTGGATATGGTTATGTCTCACTTGGGATGGCTTAGCCAATCGGGCCGAGACCGGACTTCGTGTAAAAGAAAAGACACGTTGGCTTTGTAAATCGTGGCACTTGGCATTAAGAAACTAGTAAATCAAAAGGATGGAAAGACGAAATAAGAAAATATGTGATCCCTACCTGTGATTCTCTATTCCTGTGAAGTGTTATGTGAATTCCATGACTGCCTTCCTACTCTTTAATGTCGGTTATACTTTAGAGTGGAGTTGCTCATACATACTAGTACTATTCAATGGTACTAACGTCTCTTTTGCCGGGGGGCGCTACATCTTTGAATGTATGTAGGTGGTTCTATTGCACAAACGCTGATCGCCGATAGTGGTGCCCTCACTATTCTCCTCACAGCGGTCTTGGTGAGCACCGTTTCTTCTCAGGGTCATGTATAGTATATGTTGTTCTTCTTTTCTATAAGTTGCTATTTTTTGAGGTATAGTCAGGGCCTTGTTATCGGCATTGTCATGTTTGTCTTTTTGTATCTATAGAGGCTCCGTAGACATTTATGTGGGTCATGTATGGGTGTCGGGGATGTTATCTTATCAAGTTGTATGTTGAAATCCTATTCTACTTAATCATAAACTGTAAGTACTTTTGGAAGTTTGATTATCGCATAATGTATGTAAGGAAGAATGAACTAGAACCGCATGTATATTTATATAACTGACCTCTCCCTGGGGTAATAAACGGTGATACGTTCTCTTTTTGGAATATGAATGAGTCAGGTAGATTATGTTTGAAAGGCTTACTCGACAGGGTTCACTCGGTTGAGCGCCGGTCATGCTCCCCGAGGTTGGGGCGTTACAGGAAGTCTTATTCTTGATCATATACATAGTTCTTAGGATGTCCTCGATCAACTTTCTAGAATGGGTTAAATTTTAATGATGGGATACAAGGACTTTGGCTTCTTCATACTCTGCTAGATTCTTCAGAAACTTTTCGTATTTCTTTGATAAATTCAGCTCCTGGTGGTAAGGTGACCATGAAATATACTTGTGTTGAATGACAATGTAAGGACAACATCTAAGGGTTCGTCCTTACAGGCAGATAGTTTGGTTACAAAATACCAGGGGAGAGATAGAACAAGAGGTTCGAGGAGTAGAGGTAAAAGCAGAAGTAAGTCAAGGTCCAAATACCAGAATTATTTTTGCAACCATTGTGGCAAGAAAGGACATACTAGAAAGTGTTGTTACAAGTTGAAGCAAAAAATTAGAGAAGAAAAGCAATTTGAAAATAACGAGAACAAAATTGTTGTAATTTTTTAAGATGATCTTGTCTTTGTACCACGATCCGAAAACCAACCCAGCCTTGATGGCGCCTATCGTGATATCAGGCTAGCCAATTCACTATGCATAACATAAGAAACCTTTCGTTTGATTCAATATTTACCAGTATTTCATAAATCTTCCATTTTAGCATTTCAAAACAAATAAAGTTAGGTAAAACATTTAAATACCGCCCCCAAAATCCGGGGTCATCAGTCATGAGCAACTAAAAGGAAACACAAAATCCGGTACCGTTCCCTTAATACAACAAGTCTGAGAATAAACAAAAATGACTAAATAGGAAGGATAAAGGCAAGGTTGCGGATGCCGTGCAGCTACCTTGCAATCTCCGAAGTGCTCCAAAGAGAGTAAACAAAACTCTCACTCAATCCTGGAACCTGAATCTGCACACAAGGTGCATGGAGTAACGTGAGTACACCAACTCAGTAAGTAACAAGCCCAAACTGTGGGCTGAGAGGTAGTATAATAAAAGCAATTCAACTAATATGATAAATGCAACTGCGACAGTTCAGGATATTTATACCACAATTTCTAGTACATACCAACACGTCAACAGTATGAAATGCACAAAGAGCTCCCACTCTCCAATACTCGTCCACTCAGTACTGTATATGGCTTATATGGCCCAGGGAATATCCATCCTAGAATACATAGACATCAGAAAAAAGTCGCTCAGTACTGAGGAAGGTCGATCCAGCCCTAAGGAGAAGATCCATCTCCAGATAATGATAAACCTCATAACTACTCGGTATTGTATATGGCTCAACGGCTCAAGGAAGATCCATCCCAGAATACGTACACACGTCACTGACCTCAGTTGCTCAGTACCGATGGAAACAGGCCAATGTGAACTCGTGGAGAAGATCCATCCCCAAGCATAACCACTTCGGACAAGATCCATGTCCAGGCAAGATCCATCCGTCAAATATCATTGCGCTCACTAGGGGTGTGTTACAAACTCCGGATGGGCTCCTACAGCCCAAGCGCTATCATAAGCCAGATCCAGGCATAATCAATATAACATGTTGTGGCGTGCAGCCCGATCCCACAACTATCACTCAATATCACGCTCTTGGCCTCACTCAGTCATCACTCTCCATTCTCCCTCACATGGGATCACAGTGCATGAACTAGCCCGAATCAATGAAATAATGTGTAAAACAACAAGTACCGAGACTGAGACATGATAGGATATGCAATGATAGGACTGAGTATATAATATCAATGAAACATATGTGATGACAGCAATAAATGAACACTCGGGTCTCAAAAATGTCTGCGTGAAGCCTTAACATAGTGTCTAGCATGATTTCTAGCACGATTTGCATTAAGACGGCCGCTCGGGTCTCAACAGGATCGGCATAAAGCCATCTAGAATGATTTCCAACATGTTTACTTTAATTACATAGATAGAAGCACAAATATCAACAAGAAAGAACCACTAAACGGTGCCATGGAATGAATCAGGTCACAAGTCTCATAGTGCACGCCCGCACGCCCGTCATTTGGCATGTGTGTCACCAAATTCTAATCACATAACACGTAATTTGGAGTTTCGAACCCTCAGAACCAAGTTTGGAAGCATTACTTACCTCAATCAAGCCAAAAGTCTACTCTGAAATGCCCTTGCCACTCGACTCAGCCATAAATCGCCCCGAATCTAGCCAAAATCAGTATTACATCATTAATATATGCTAAAAGAGAGAACCACACATGAAAATTATCAAATTACATCACAAATCCCGAATCTGGCCAAACCCAACACCCAGGCTCACTCGAAATCCGACAAAAATTACAAAACTGAAATCCTTATTCACTCACGAGGTCATACATGCCAAAGACATCAAAATCCGACGACAAATGACCCCTCAAATCCTCACATTAAGCTCTCCGATCTTCAAGCCCTAATCCCCCAAATTTCTTCCTTAAATCCCACAAATTTCATGCTTAATCAGATAGAATTTACAATAGAATCGAGTATTAGGTTTAAAAACATTACCTCAACGCGTTTCCCCTTGAATCCCTCTTCAAAATCCCTCAAAAAGCTCCAAACCCGTCTTCAAAAATGGTGGAAATAAGAAAATCGGCGAAGGCATCCTTTTATACTTTCCGTCCAACGATCACCACACCTACGGAACATTTCTCGCACCTGCGATCCCAGGTGTACACCTGCGACCATGATTAAATCCTGACTTCCGCATCTGCGGCCCTCATCTCACACCTGCGGGAAAATACCGCATTTGCGCTCCCAGTCCAGCCTTCCTTTTTTTGCATTTGCGCATGGCCCGCCGCACCTGCAATCATCGCACCTACGATCCCCATCCGCAGGTGCGACCAGACCAGTAAATTGGCACTAGCAGCAGCTTTGCTGCACTTTCCAATTCCAAACCTCCGTTAACCATCCGAAAGAAAATCCCGAGCCCCTCGGGGCCTCAACAAATTATACCAACACACCACATGTCATCCCACAGACTTAGTCGAACCCTCAGAACACCCAAAACAACACCAAAACACCGAATTTACTCGAAATTCAAGCATAAGGATTTCTAAACTTCTGAAATTTGCCAACGATGCCGAAACTAACCAAACCACGTCCGAATGCCATGAAATTTTACACACACATCCCAAATGACACTACGAACCTATTCCAACTTCCGGAATTCCATTCCGACCCTGATAGATAATTTCCACAGTCGCCCGGAAATCGCCAAAAATCCTATTTCACCAATTCAAGCCTAATTCTACCACGGACCTCAGAATAACATTTCGAACACACTCCTAAGTACCAAATCACCTAACAAAGCTACCCGAATCATAAAAACTACATTCCGAGATCATATACATATAAGTCAACTTTCGATTGACTTTTCCACTAAATAACCAAATTTAAGAGACTAAGTGTCTCATTTCTCTCCACAATAACTTCGAACCTGAGCCGACTGACCCAACACAAAATAAATGAGATAAACAAAACAAAATGAAGCATAATGGGGGAAAAACAGGGCTAAACTCTCCGAACGACCGGCCGTGTCGTTACATTCTCCCCTCTTAAACAAATGTTTATCCTCGAACGTGCCAAGAGTTTTTCCAAAGCCATCAAATCGCCGAATAACCTTACCACACACACACCCGGGGGTGACCCTACGTCACCCTGTCGCGCATAGACCTAATAACATAACACATCTGAAATTTCTTCATCCAACCTACCCCATAAGCCTTAGAATCTAATTCCACATCCGAACATTTCTATAACCATAACTCAAGACGAAATCACATGATAACCCACATAACTCAAACATAGAAATTTAATCAAGAGAGAGAACCGCCCCGCAAGACCAACGGGTATCACCACAACGAAATACTGACAACTCTTCACGCACCGCAGAAACAAAATGAACGAATACAACATGCAAGGCTCATATCTCATCATAACTTCGCCGCAATGCGCGACCCCATCCCAACGTTGGTCCATATTATATACCACGCTTGGCATGGCTCTAAAATCACAACCACGCAAAACCCGATATCAAGTACTTAAAGTGCATTACCATAACTACGAGAAAATCGGACTTTACCATGCCACACGAATCTGAAAGAACACAACCAATAAATCTAAACCCTACGATACCCATCTATTTTACCTTACTCAACTCCACTATAAGACCACAATAGAATCGCACCATGCGTGCCTAAAACTAATGAATCGCCGTTCCCCGAAGTAGAGACGAATAACTCCTAGACCATCCCAGAGCACAGATAAGGCCACTAACCACTAACTGACACCCCTCACAATAGCACTACAGAGTCAATCAATCCGACTCGGTGCAAAACACCTATCCCTACTGGGCCTACTAACGAACCTCAACTCAATCCGATCATACCTAATCGACAAATGATCCTTCGAAGGTCCAAAATGACTGAATCTTAACAACATACACTATCATCCAATTAACCTTAGCTACGTCTCTACAAACCTCCACTATGAAATCATCTACCCATCCGAGTTTCCAATTCCCAAACCTTCAAAGCACACAAATCGCATATCTGATCTCAACTCTGTCGCCCGAATGTCTAATACTCCTACGATACGCGATTATGCCACAAGGAATACCCTACAATTCATAGGTGTTACAAGGACGAATTTGAATACTCGCAGCCGAACAACAAGGAGAGTGCTGCCTCACCAATGAGGTACCCACAGATCAAAACACAAAGCATCTTCTTAAACTTACACCTTCATCGAGCCATACCTAAAAGTTACATCATTTATCTGATCATCTGAGATCGTCCGTGCTACCTAAGAATTCAGGATTTTCCCCTTCTAAACCACATCGAAGTAGACCATAATGAGCTATAACAAATCTACTCGGGTCTCTAGACCCCCAATAGGCACCACACATGACTGGCACACACATGGTCCATAACAACAGTATCGCCTCCAGGGAGAATAAATGAACAGATATAACTAAAGACTCACGGGGCATAACCAGAGAATGGAAAAAATATGATGAACACATGAAGATGAAGGACCGGGATCAAATAAAAACTGAAGCATCTCGTGATAGACTGAAACAATACCTGGGATCACAACTTCTGAAGCCATAAAATCTGGTCTGGCTGAAACTGCATAAAATCGGGCCTGATCACCACCGGATCGACCTCCCCCTCTAAGGCGACCCCTAGCTGCCTAACCCCCACCCCTAGCTTCCTGGGTGGGTGGTGTAGTAACTGGGACTGAAGCCGTGGGCTGGCTCATCTGCTGATAAGTACCTCCCGTAAGACGGGGAAAAAATCTCTTGATATGAACCGCATCTCCACACTCGAAGAAACCCCTATCGTAGGATGGAACTGGGGACTGAAAGGAACCCTTAGCACTAGGATGACCAGTAGAAGAACCAGGCATAGATGAACACTGAATCGATGGTGCACAAGATGAACTATGAGCTGGTAGAGCACTGAATGATGGGTTCCCCTGATGCGAACAGTGAGGATCACGATCAGCTGATCCACCACGATAACCTGAGCGGCCTGGCTGAGCCTGCCTGAATGGACGGCCTCTACCGTGCTGAAACAGTCCTCCTGAAGGAATACCACTTGAACTACCAGATCCTCGAGGCATCTTGGCCTCTCTCTCATCCCGCTCCTGGAGATGACTGACTCAATCTCCCGGGCAATATCAACAACCCGCTCAAAAGTAGCACCCGATACTCTCTCTCTAGTCATAAGAATACAAAGCTGATATGTGAGGCCATCCACGAACCTCCTGATCCTTTCTCTGTCTGTAGGGACCAACCAAATAGCATGATGGACAAGCTCTGAAAATCTCATCTCATATTGTGTCACTATCAACTCATCCTAACGCAACTGCTCAAACTGTCTACATAGCTTCTCTCTGCGGGACTGTGGAACATACTTCTCTAAAAAGAGAGTGCAAAACTACTGCCAAGTAAGGGGCGCTGCACCAAACGGCCTATGCCTCTCATAAGCCTCCCACCAAGTAAAGGCAGCTCCCGAAAACTGGAAAGTAGTAAATGAGATCCCACTAGTCTCCAATATCTCTGTTGTACGAAGCATCCTCTGACACTTGTCTAAGAAACCCTAGCCATCCTCGCCCTCAGTACCATTGAAAGCTGGAGGCTGAAGAGTACCAAACCTCTCCAACATGCATTGCTCGTCATCTGGCATGACGGGGATCGCAAGACCCTGAACGGGTGCAACCGGTTGGGCTGGGGCTGCCCCCGGTGTCTGATGTCCCTAAACAACCTGCTCAGGTGTACGGGCGGCAGGAGTCTGAGTGCCTCCCCTAGCTTGAGAAGTAACTGATGATGTAGAAACAGCAACCGCCTGAGCAAGATTGGTGCATGCGGTCAAAATCTGGGCCAAGGTCTCCTGAAGACCCAGATTAACAATAGGCACAGCTGGTTCCTGAGCCGGTCCTACTGGAACATCTGTGACTTGGACCTGATCTGGAATAACTGGAGGGTCCATAGGTACTGCCCCGATTGCTGCACGGACTAAACTCCTCCCTCGACCGCGGCCTCGGCCTCTCACAGGCACAACTGGTGGCTGATCATCCTGAATGGTAGTATGTGTCCTCACCATCTGTGAGATAATGAAACAATCGAAATTTCTTTACTAGAATCGACAGATTCGCACGACAAAAATTCAAGAATGTGAGATTTTCCTAAGGGTTCCGCGACCTCTCGAAGATAAGTACAGACGTCTTCGTAACAATCCGCAAGGCTCTACTAAACCTGCACATGACTGGTGAGACCTATATAACCTAGGGCTCTGATACAAACTGTCACGACCCGAAAACCAACCCGGTCGTGATGGCGCCTATCGTGATACTAGGCTAGCCAATTCTCTATGCATAGCATAAGAAACCTTTTGTTTGATTCAATAGTTACCAGTATTTCATAAATCTTCCATTTTAGCATTTCAAAACAAATAAAGTTAGGTAAAACATTTAAGTACCGCCCCAAAATCTGGAGTCATCAGTCATGAGCAACTAAAAGGAAACAAAATCCGGTACCGTTCCCTTAATACAACAAGTCTGAGAATAAACAAAAATGTCTAAATAGGAAGGAGAAAGGCAAGGTTGCGGACGCCGTGCAGCTACCTTGCAATCTTCAAAGTGCTCCAAAGAGAGTAAACCAATTCTCACTCAATCCTGGCACCTGAATATGCACAAGGTGCAGGGAGTAACGTGAGTACACCAACTCAGTAAGTAACAAGCCCAAACTGTAGGCTGAGAGGTAGTGACAGACAAAAACTCCATGTTCAAAATAAAATCCTTTAAGCAACAATGTAGACATTCTTGTAGTATAATAAAAGCAGTTCAAATAATATGATAAATGCAACTGCAACAGTTCAGGATATTTATAACACAATTTCTAGTACATGCCAATACGTCAACATTATGAAATGCACAAAGTGCTCCCACTCTCCAATACTCATCCACTCAGATAGTATATAGCTCACATGGCCCAGGGAAGATCCCTCCTAGAATACATACATATCAGACAAAAGTCACTCAGTACTGAGGAAGGTCGATCCATCCCTAAGGAGAAGATCCATCTCTAGATAATGATATACCTCACAACCACTCGGTATTATATATGGATCTACGGCCCAGGGAAGATCCATCCCAGAATATGTACATATGTCACTGACCTCAGTCGCTCAGTACCGATGGAAGTAGGCCAATCCGGACTCGTGGAGAAGATCCATCCCCAAGCATAACCACTTCGGACAAGATCCATGTCTGGGGAAGATCCATCACTCAAATATCATTGCGCTCACTGGAGGTGTGTTATAGACTCCGGAGGGGCTCCTATAACCCAAGTACTATCATAAGCCATATCCATGTATAATCAATATAACATGTTGCGGCGTGCAGCCTGATCCCACAACTGTCACTCAATATTAGGCTCTCGGCCTCACTCAGCCATCACTCTCCAGTCTCGCTCACATGGGCTCACAATGCATGAACTAGCCCGAATCAATGATATAATGTGTTAAACAACAGTTACCGAGACTGAGACATGATATGATATGCATTGACAGGACTGAGTATATAATGTCAATGAAACATATGTGATGACATCAATAAATGACCATCCGGGTCTCAACAATGTCGGTGTGAAGCCTTAACATAGTGTCTAGCATGGTTTGCATTAAGATGATCGCCCGGGTCTCAAGAGGATCGACGTAAAGCCATCTTGCATGATTTCCAACATGTTTACTTTAATCACATAGATAGAAGCACAAATATCAACAAGAAAGAACCACTAAACGGTGCCATGGAATGAACCAGGTCACGAGTCTCACAGTGCACGCCCGCACGCCCGTCACTTGGCATGTGCATCACCCAATTCAAATCACATAACACGTAATTCGGGGTTACAAACCCTCATAACCAAGTTTGGAAGCGTTACTTACCTCAATCAAGCCAAAATTCTACTCCAAAATTCCCTTGCCGCTCGACTCAGCCACAAATCGCCCCGAATCTAACCAAAATCAGTATTATATCATTAATATATGCTAAAAGAGCGAAGCCCACATCAAAATTGTCAAATTACATCATAAATCCCGAATTTGACCAAACCCGACTCCTAAGCCCACGTCTCAGAATCCGAAAAAAATTACAAAACTAAAATCCCTATTCACTCACGAGTTCATACATACCAAAAACATCAAAATTCGACGACAAATGACCCCTCAAATCCTCACATTAAGCTCTCCAATTTTCAAGCCCTAATCCCCCAAAATTCTTCCTTAAATCCCACAAATTTCAGGCTTAATCAGATAGAATTTACCATAGAATCAAGTATTAGGTTCAAAAATATTAACTCAATGCGTTTCCCCTTGAATACCTCTTCAAAACCCCTCAAAAAGCTCCAAACTCGTCTTCAAAAATGGTGGAAATAAGAAAATTCCTGAAGGCATCCTTTTATAATTTCTGCTCAGCGATCACCGCACCTGCGGAACATTTCTCGCACCTGCTGTCCCAAGTGCGCACCTACGACCGTGACTTAAATCCTGACTTCCGCATCTACGACCCCCATCTCGCACTTGCGGGCTCGCAGGTGCGACCAAAATACCACATCTGTGCTCCCAGGCCAACCTTCCTTTTTCCGCATCTGCGCATGGCCCATCGCACCTGCGATCATCGCACCTGCGGCGCCCTATCTGCAGGTGCGACCACACTAGTAAACTGACACTAGCAGCAACTTTGCTGCACTTTCCAAGTCCAAACCTCCGTTCACCCTCAGAACACCCAAAAAAATACCAAAACACCGAATTTACTCGAAATTCAAGCTTAAGGATTTCTAAACTTCCGGAATTCGCCAACGATGTCGAAACTAACCAAACCACGTCCGAATGACCTAAAATTTTGCATACAAATCCCAAATGACACTACGAACCTATTCCAAATTCCGGAATTCCATTCTGACCCCGATAGCTAATTTTCCACTACGGCCTGGAAATCGCCAAAAATCTTATTTTGCCAATTCAAGCCTAATTCTACCACGGACCTCTGAATAATATTTCGAACAAACTCCTAAGTCCCAAATCACCTAACGAAGCTACCTGAATCATAAAAACCACATTCCGAGATCATATACCTATAAGTCAACTTTCGGTTGACTGTTTCACTAAATAACCAAACTTAAGAGACTAAGTGTCTCATTTCTCTCTACAATCACTCTGAACCTGAGCCCACCGACCCAACACAACATAAGTGAGCCAAACAACACAATATGAAGCAGGAATGGGGCAAAACAGGGCTAAACTCTCGGAACGACCGCCCGGGTCGTTACACTTTACTTATGATAAAAATGTCATCAATTTGGTATCCCATGAGACGAGTTGGATAATAGATTCTAAATCTAGCTCACATGTCACACACACAAAAAGAATTTTTCATCTGATACTTTAGTTAACTCTGAAGTGTTAAAGATGGGCAATGTAAGAAAGTTTAAAGTATATGGTGTTGGCATAGTTTTTGTTTGAAGACTTATAATAGTTCAACGCTATTTCATCAGAATGTAAAACATGCTCTAAACTTTCCTTTCAATTTGATCTCCGCATAAATATTAGACGATGAAGGTTACCAGGCCCTCTTTAATGGCCAATGAAGGTTCACGAAGGACTCATTAGTAGTGGTTCGAGGAGTCAAGTCTTCTAATTTATATGTGACATAGTGATCTATTTTTAGTGAATCCATACATTTGGTGAAAAGTGAGACTTTATTAGAATTATGCCAAAAAAAGCTTAGTCATATGAGTGAAAGAGGGAGTAAGTGTTTGGCTAAAAAAAGGTTTTCTTTCTAAAGTGAAAGAAACAAGGCTGAAATGGTGTTTCTATTTATTAGCTAACAAATTGAAAATATTTTCTTTCATAACATCCTCTTTCAAGAATGCCTGAATTAGTGGAGCTACTACACTCTCATTTATAAGGTCCTTTTAGAGTAAAGTCAAAAGACGGTGCACTTTACTTTGGGACATTCATTGATGATCATTCTCGCAAGCTCTAGGTACACTCTTTGTAATATAAAGATCACGCACTTAGCATTTTAAGAAATTCCATGCCTTAGATGATAGATAGACCGAAAAGAAATTAAAATGTATTAATACTAACAATGGTGGTGAATATTATGGTCCATTTGATAACTATTGCAGAAAACAAGGAATTCGTCATCAGAACTCCAACCAAGACGCCTCAATTGAATGATTTAGCAGAGAAGATGAACAGATCTCTAGTTGAGAGAGTTGGATGCTTGCTTTCAGAGACTAAACTTCTAAATTATTTTTTGGCGAAAGAACTTAATGTAGTTTCTTATGTTATCAATTTGTCTCCTATTGTTGTATTGTTGCTTTGGTTGATGATGTCCCAGATAGAGTTTAGTTTGTTAAATATGTTTCTTATAATCACTTGAGAGATTTTGAGTGTAAAACTTGTGTGCATGTTCCTAAAGATGAAAGACAGAAGCTAAATGTCAAAATTAAGCAGCATATATTTATTGCTTATGGTCAAGATGAGTTTGGATTTCATTTTTATGATCCAGTTGATAATAAACTTATTAGAAGTTGCGCTGCAATACTCTTTGAAGACCAGACTATTGAAGATAATTGACAAAGTTGAGAACATAGATTCTCAGAGTAATGAAATCTTAGTTGATATTGATCCAGTTCCAATTACTAAGGAACATATTGCACATGTTAAGGATCCCAACATAAAAATGAAGATAGTGATCAAGATCAAAATGATCATCAGAGTGTAGATGTTATAGATGCTCTAGTTATAAAGTTGTGGTTGATTAAAAATCAATTTCTATTTAGGTAACTACTCTGAATGCTCCTGAAAGCTCTCTTAGAAGATCTACAAGGAAGAAACAAAAATCTATGCATTATCCTCTTGGTGAGTATGTACTTTTGACTGATATAGGAGAATCTGAGAGTTCTGATGAAACTATACAAGGTACTCACAAATATTAGTGGGTAGAAGTTATAGAAGTTGAGATGAAGTCTCTCCATGAGAATGGCACATATGAGCTAGTGCAATTGTCAAAAGGTAAGAGAGCTTTATCAAACAAATGAATTTTTAGAGTAAAGCACGATCAATATACCTTTGCGCCTAGGTACAAACGAGGTTACTTGATAAAGGTTTTGGCCAAAAGAAGGTAGTAGACTTTGATGAAATTTTCTCCCCTATTATGAAGTTACCTTCTGTTCGTATAGTTCTAGGCTTAGCCGTGAATCTTGATTTAACGGTTGAGCATATGGATGTTACGACTGTTTTTTATTCATGGTTATTTAGATGAGGAGATTTAGATGTAGCAGTCCGAGGAGTTTATAGTTAAGGGAAAAGAAAACTATGTCTGCAAATTAAAAGAAAAGAAGAAATGTATAGCTTGAAACAAGCTCCAAGACAATGATATTTAAAGTTTGAATCTGTCATAGAAAAATAGGGATAAAAAAAATTCTTCTAATCAATGTGAGGTCTTCCCTATGATGATTTTGTTATCTTAGTACTTTATGTGGATGATATGTTTATCGTTGGCAGTAATAAATCCATAATTACATTCCTTAAGAAGTAGTTGAGCAAATCATTTGCGATGAAGGACTTGGTGCCAACAAAGAAAATCATGGGCATTCAAATCCACCGACACAGAGATAAAAATGAGCTATTTTTATCCGAAAAGCAATATATTAAGAAGGTTCTCAAGAGGTTCAATATGACATATGCAAAAGTGGTTAGATTCATCTTGCTAAATACTTCAAATTGAGTATTAGTCAGAGTTCATCTACTGATAAAGAGAGAAAAAAAATGTCTTGTATTCCTTACTTTTCTGTAGTTGGTAGTTTGATATATTTTATGATTTGCATTAGACCAGATATTGCACATGTCATTGGTACTGTTAGCATATTTCTTTCTAATCCTGGAAAGAAACATTGAGATGCAGTGAAATGGATATTAAGTTACTTGAAAGGTACTGTAGATTTGAAGTTGTGCTTTGGTAGTGGTAAACCTGAACTTTGTTACACAGTCCCTAATTTGGGAGGCAATTATGATAATTCAAGATTCACTTTGGCTATTTGATCACCTTTGCATATGGAGCTATTTCCTGGAAATCTACACTATAGAAGTATATAGCTCTATTTAATTACCACAGAAATCGAATATATTACTAGCAATGAAGGTGCCAAAGAATTACTATGAATGAAGGAATTTATTAATTATCTTGGCTTATTTTGTGATAATCACAGTGTCATATGTCCCATCAAGTACTCTACTTTTATTCTAAGACCAAATATATAAATATCAAGTATCACTGGATAAGAGTAGTTGTTGAAGAAAAATAATTTGCTTCAGATATGCTGACGAAAACACTGGTTGCAGATAAGCATGAGTTTTGCATAAAACTAGCAGGCATAAAGTCGGTCACTAGTTCCTCTACTTGAAGACATATTTGGCCCCATGGCTGGAGGGGGAGTTTGTTGAGCCTATGCCCATTTTTTCCAGCCAAATTCCCAACAGCTAATCCTATTCTCTTTTAGTTTTCAATCCTATTTGGAATTGGATTCGATTTTTATTCATATTTGGAGTTAGTTTTGGCTTTAAGAGAATGAACTGCTCATTATCTATAAATAGAGAAACTTTGAAGAGTTGTTCTATGCTCATTGGTATTAATATTAAATGAATTTAGCACATAAGAGAGGTTTTGAGAGAACATGCATCAAGAGAGAAGAGAGAAGAATAAAGGATTCTTTTGCTGTAGATTTATTTCGACTAGCTAGCTTCAAATTATATTTTTTGATTAGTTCACCGTTGGATTGGGCTAAATTTTTAACGAGTGTTCCTAACATCTTGGTCTGAATTTGAACGGTGGAGATCAAATTTGGCGGCTTGTAGCATCTGATTTTGAACCCTAGACAGTAGCTTCATTTTTGGCAATTTCTCTTCTTTTTTCAATTGGTTTGTTGTTGCTCTTGCTGCTAGTGTTGCTCCATATTTGGCACTGGTGTTTTGTAGCCATTTTGGAGAACATTTATAACTCTTTTATTGTTATAGTGGAGATTTTTGGATCTTTGTGATCCCGTGATTTTTTACCTTCGATTTAAAAAGTTTTTCACATTAAAAGGTGTTCTTTATCTTCTTTATTTTTAGGTTTGTCTCTTTCTCAATATAACACAAAATATAGTAGAAGTTTGAAAGTTTAGGTTTCCAAAATAAAAAAAACTGGGGAAAACTAAGCTGATAAAGTAAAGCTCTTGGTATACTTCCTCGGTTTCAATTTGTTTAAACCTTTTCGGAGCACAGGGGTCAAATATTGACTAATTATCGAGGTGAACTCGGACATTAATTCTTTAAGTTTTTTGAAATAAAATTTGTATATTTAGAAACTATATAAAAAAATATTATACGTTAGTATTTGAAAACTATTTGCAAAGAGTATGATAAAAGAAAATCTTGTTTGACCCTCCAAGTAATAAAGAGTTTTTCTTTTTTAAAATGGATGGACTATTATTCTGTAAAAATCGGACATGAGAAGAAGATTTGTAGGTTTTGCATTTAGTTTAGGGGTACTTGAAGATTTGTAGGTTTTGCATTTAGTTTAGGGGTACTTTTGTCCAACTAATTACAAAATGGCTAAACGCTAATTAATTTTGAGATGGTGGCTACTCTCTTATTAGCATAATGAAAAATGGCTACTTGCCCATTTCATCCTAGTGGAAGGCCTTATTTAAGATTATATGGATTAAGTTATTCAGTTATATAACTAATAAGAGTACATAAAAGAAAAACTAATTAAATGGTTACACAGAGAGAATAATTCCAAGCTATTTGGAAAAATATTTTGTTTCGGATGAATTTTGTTTCGTGACTCGCAACATAAAGATATATTTGACCAACTCATGCATGTTTTAATGTGAATTAAAGTGGAGAAAAGATTAATCAACACAAACGGTTAATGGGAAAACTAATAGACTATATAATTCAACACAACTTAATGCTGAAAATTCATCTAAGTGTTTGTTAGAATCATAAATCAACATAAGAGTGCATATTTTAGATTAGGGTTCATAAGGAAGAAGAAAGAGGAAAAATCGTGTGAGATAAGAAGTCTTCTGATCTTTTCACAAAAATGGAAAAATGAAAAGAATGCTCTAGAATGTTAATTAGCCCTATTTATATTTTGGTCCTTTAAGTGTAAGAACCAAAAAAGGAAAAATGAATGTTGTTACAAATAAATAACGGGCTAGGCCCAATCGTTCCAGCTCTTCTGTTGGCCCAGTCTTTGTGGCTCGATTATTAGGTAACTCCAACATCCCTCTTCAAGCTGGAGAGTGGACATACGCCCAACTTGCCAATCAAGACGCGATGGTGTAGCTTGTCAAAGGTTTAGTATTCTGATAGCAAATCAGAGATAAACTTCTTTTGAAATAAAAAGTTACCTGATTGAAGATAACAGACCTCAATACCCACCCTAGGTCCTTAATTTTGAATTGAGCATCCAAAAAGGCTTTAAGAGCAGAAATTTCATTCATGTCATCCCCAGTCACAATGATGTCATCCACATAAACAACTACAAGGGTAGTAAATGAATCAGTTGTCTTAATGAATAAAGAGTAGTCATTCAATGAGTGATTATAACCTCTAGAGTAGAGTGCATGAGATATCTTGGCGCACCATTACCTATAAGCTTGTCTCAAGTCATAAAGAGATTTTCACAATTTGCATACCAAAATAGTAGACTCGGAAGAAACAGAAGATGTAGAAGCAATAGAAAGACCTTGAGGAAGTTTCATATAAACTTTTTCATCCAGATCCCCATGCAGAAAATGCATTATTAACATCCAATTGAAACAAGGGCCACTGTATTTTGACAGCTACAACAATCACACATCTAATAGTGCACATTTTAACAATGGGAGAGAAAGTTTCATTAAAATCAATGCATTCCACCTCAATATCACCTCTAACCGCCAATCTAACTTTGTATCTCTCCACACTGCCATCAGCTTTGTATTTAATTTTATACACCCATTTGCATCCTATAGACTTTTTTTCAGCAGGTAGTTCACCAATTTTCCAAGATTGGTTTGCATCCAGAGCCTCAAACTCTTTCCTCATGGCCTCTTGCCAAGCAGGAATAGTAGCAGCCTGAGTGTAAGAATGGGGTTTTACTGTAGTAGTAGATATGACTGAAGAAGAAGAACAGGAAGCAGATGAAGGGAGCTGGACCACATAATCCTTCAAGTGAGAAGGGAGCTGATAGGTTCTGGAACTTTTTCTGACTTCAAGACCAGGAAGAACTACTGATTCAACAGGAATAGTAGAATGAATGGGAGTAGGAACAACGGTATTGTGGACGGAGTTGGGAGCATCAGGAGTGTCAGGTATTTGGGAAGTAGGGAGAGGAAGATCTAGAGGGATAGAAGAAGCAATAACACGATTAGTATGAGAATCATAAAAAATAGGCATTGAAGGAGGAAGATGAGAAGGAGCAGAAGATGGAAAAGTATAAGGAAAAATACATTCATGAAAGATGACATCCCTAAAGTAGATAACAGACTTAGTAGTGAGATTGTACAGTTTGTACCCCTTTTAGCAAAAGGATAGCCAATGAACACACAAGGAGATGTTTTAGGTTGGAACTTATCTCTATGACACTTGAGAACACTAGCATAGCAAAGGCACCCAAAAGGTTTTAAATGGGAATAAGAGGGAGCAGCTCCATAAAGTAATTCAAATGGAGTCTTATTAGAAAAAGATTTATAGGTAAATCTAGTAATAAGATAGGTTGTTGTTAAAACACAATCTCCCCAGAACTTGGTAGGAAGATTGGATTGAAACAATAAAGCTCTTGAAGTTTCTAGTAGATGTCTATATTTCCTCTCTACCACACCATTCTGTTGTGATGTGTGTGGAAAATTTGTTTGATGTATGATACCATTATCAAAAAAAATTGAATGGCTGAATTGGAGGAACCAAGCTCCAAGGCATTATCACTTCTAACTTTTTGGACAGAAAGGTGAAACTGTGTCTTGACCATGGCTATGAATGCTTTAAGTGAAGGCATAGCTCTTGGAGTATAAAATATGTGTCCATGTTGCTCTGTTATAGTCATCACCTATTATCAAAAAATATTTTTCTCCAGAGTAAGTTTGGGTGTGGTATGGTCCCTAAGTGTCAACGTGAATAAGTTAGAATAATGAGGTGGAATGGGAAGAACTATCTGAGAATGATAACCTAGGCTGTCTAGCTAAAGGACAAACATGAAAAATAAAGGACTGCTTAGCAGACAAATCATTAGAGATAGAAGATATATGCTTTATTTGAACAAAAGGAACATGCCCCAATCTATGATGCCAAAGAACATCATTTGTATTCACATTGTTTGGAACAGTACAAAAAGGTAAAGTAGAAACATAACATGAGTTTTCAGTTTGCACATTTTGAACAGTAGCACAAGGTAAAGCAGGAATAGAATTGTGGATTCACATTTTGAATATTTCCATGCAAAGAACATTCAGCATTCTGCACTTCATTGTTAAAAGGAGAATAGAGTTATGGGGAGATGTTGGCGGAGCATAATGGTTGAGGTGAAATTTTTATAATCCTTGATCCATTCTACCAAGCTCCAGAAGCTTCTTCATAGAATGGTCCTGTAGAATTATGCAAGAAATAGAAGTGAATAGCACATAACAATTGAATTGTACTATTACCTTGCTCACATAAATGAGATTGTAATAGAAAGATGGAAATAGAGAAAGGGAACCTGTACAGGTTACCTTAATTTTATAACCATTAGGTAAAGAAACTAAGTAAGGAATAGGAAGAGGTGTAATATCAAAAAGGAGATCTTTATTTGAAGTCATGTGGTCAGTTTCCCCTGAATCCACTATCCAAACCCTTCCAGCTACACTAGTCAACATGCGCACAATAGAACTACCATTTAAACACACAGGAAGAGAAGAAGTACTACCAGTAAAATTAGCAGATCCCATTATAACAA
This sequence comes from Nicotiana knightiana, assembly GCA_005239525.1. Lineage (NCBI taxonomy): Eukaryota > Viridiplantae > Streptophyta > Magnoliopsida > Solanales > Solanaceae > Nicotiana > Nicotiana knightiana. The sequence continues at coordinate 132,631 of ML415355.1, read as the reverse complement.
ATTAAGACCCTGAGTCACCTAATGTAGACTGCCTGAGCAACTGCATCAACTGGGAGTACTGCTCTTTGGTGAGACCAGGAATCAAAGAGCTTTGAATCTGTTAATGTTGGATTTGCATTAAAAGAGGCTGATTCTGGGTTAAATTGGGCATTGGGGACAACATGTCTCTATTTTTCATCTTGCAACAAAATATTTTAGACAGTATCAAGGGATGGATGGTTGCATCATTAAGATGTTGCTTCTCACCCCCACATAAACCTCATTAAGACCTATAAGAAATTGGTGAACCTTGTCCTCTTCTTTCTCGTTCTGGAGTCCCTCCTTAGCAAGACAAATACAAGAATTTGCATGGCTGGTACACATAACCCCTAATTCGTCCCAGAGTTTTTTAAGTTTGTTGAAATATGAAGCTATGTCGAGAGTCCCTTGATAAGTAGATGCAAGTTCTCTCTTTATTTCAAACACCTTAGTTCCATTAACAGTCACATACCTATTATTCAATTGTTTCCATATGCTTTCAGCAGTTTCAGAATATTGTACACTTTCAGCTATATCTTGAGAAAGGGAATTGATTAACAAGGATATGACCATATTGTTGCACATGTTCCACTGCCTGTACTGGGGAGAATCCACAGCAGGCTTAATTTAAGACCCGTCGATAAAACTTATTTTTTTTCTAGCGGACAGAGACACGATCATACTCCTCCTCCAACCCCCAAAACTAGTCCAAGAAAAAAGGCATAGCAACTAAAGACACCCCCGGTACATCGGAAGGAAGGAGAAATAGCGGTCTTGAAGGTTCAGGAGTATAAGAAAGGGAGGAAGAACTTGAGACTGGAGTAAAATTAACCATGATAACAGAGTAGAGAAACAAAATTTCACAACAATAAATTCATGCAAGAGAACAAATAGAAATGAGTATACCACACTTCTTCGCAACCTTAAGAAGAAAGGCCTTGAGAAACTTTAGCTTGAAAAGAAAACTTTAGCTTTAGCGAAGACCAACAAAACTCCGATAATCACCGGAAACCCTAGCTTTGACGAAGAACAACAAGACTCCGATAATCAGCAGCAAACTCCAACCAAAATAGAATCATATAGTCGAAGAAAACTTCCTTATAACTCGAAAATTGAACAAAAAATCGACGAAAAACGTCAAATTCTGAATCTCAGCGAAAATTGAAACAGTGAAGATAGACCCGATGAAATTTGACGAGGCTAACATCGGTCGATTTAAAATACCGGGGACTACCAGATTACCCGCTCTGATACCATGTTAGAATCAGAAATCAACATAAGAGTGCAGATTTTCTATTATGGTTCATAAGGAAGAAAGAGGAAAAATCGTCTGAGAGAAGAAGTCTTCTGATATTTTCACAAAAATGAAAAAATGAAAAGAATGCTCTAGAATGTTAATTAGCCTCTATTTATATTTTGGGAATTTACAGTGTAAGAACCAGAAAAAGAAAAGGAAAGTTACATGATATACCCATTTGTAAAACTCACTTCATAATATACCTAAGTTTTGAAATTACGTTAAATATCCCAAAAAATATTACACGTTATACCTCCATATATTCTAAAATATATCACAATATTTTACTTTGAAATACAATATTCAAAATAAACATACCACAATATTCTAATAAGAAAAATTCAAATCTAGCTTACCACAATATTCTAATGAAGAGTACATATCCAAACTAAACATACCATAATATTCTAATTTGAAATATAATACTCAAACTAAATATACCACAATATTCGAATTTAAAAAAATTCGCGAACCTAGTTTACCATAATTAATATTCTAATAAAGAGTACTATACCCAAAGCAAACATACCACATTATTCTAATGAAGAATACAATATTTAAATAAACTATACTATAATATTCTAATTTGGAATGCATTATTCAAATTAAACATCTACAATATTTCATTTGGAATACAGTATCCAAAGAGAATATATTATTATATTCTAATTTGTAATACGGTATTCAAACCAAACACACCACAATATTCTAATTTGGAATACAATATTCTAACAAAACACACTGCAATATTAGAAGCTGGAATATAATATTCTAGTTTGGAATACAGTATCCAAAGAGAATATATTATTATATTCTAATTTGTAATACGGTATTCAAACCAAACACACCACAATATTCTAATTTGGAATACAATATTCTAACAAAACACACTGCAATATTAGAAGCTGGAATATAATATTCTAGTTTGGAATACAGTATCCAAACCAATCATATGGTAATTTTTTAATTTGGAACGCAATATTCAAACTAAACATGCTACAATATTCTAATTTGGAATACAACATCCAAACCAAATATATCACAATATTCTAATTTAAAATACACAGTATTATATTTTAGAATATATACATGGTAAAATAAATTTATAAAGAAGATATACATAATAAAAAAATATTTTAATTATATATGTTATAAACTAATACTTTCAACGGGCATACCATATAAATTACCCAAAAAAAAAATATTATTACAAATAATAACGGGCTAGGCTCAATCGTTCCAACTCTTGTGTTTGACCCGGTCTTCGTGGCCCGATCATAGGTAACTCCATCAGTGTTTGCTGACACAAGTGGAGATGCTGCTTTTTGCTAAAGAAGTAAATATTAGGAAAAGCAAAAAGTTTACAAGATGCTTTGGGCCAAGAACGATATTCCCTAAAATAGTTCACACAATTAACTTTATCCTAACACTTTATAAGTAGATTTTTTTTACGTGAAAATTTGTAATTTGTTCTTACACATCCAAGAAATAGATGATAAAGTAAATAATTGTAAGTTATTATCAACTGAATTTTCCATTATATATGGGAACAGAAGATATATTTTTCCTACTTGTCTGTGAAACAGTGAAAGGGACTTCGAGGGATAGGTAAGTGATTTAATGGTAAAATATCAACTTCTAATTCAAGAAAATTGTATTCGTAAAAACCGCTGGAGACCACTACTCTAATTCTCCACAGCTGCTAACTTTTACTTTTTGCAAACTATCATATGTTTAATTATTTAGGATTCAACACAGTATCAAAGTAGACACAGGATTTTAAAAAGAGTTTCATGATTATTCATATTAAAAGAACTTTTACGTGCTTAAATCATGAAAAAAAAAAAAAATTAAACTCGAACGTAAAAAGAAATATAACATAATATAAGCTTTTTAATATATTGGTCATGACACATTTCAAAAGAACGGCACATAATGAGACAAGTTTGAAAGCTTTTAACTATTAGTCAAAGAATTACTAATTTGCATGTTCTTTTTATACGTCAAGTCGCCTATTTTAATATAAATTGTAGTTCATTATTATTAAATTTATTGTACGCAAGTAAATTAATATCTTTTTCGCGACAAGATTAGAGAGTTGTGGGTAATAGTTATAACTGCAGTTCTTTTTAAGTGTGCGATTTCAATCCTACCAAAAATTCTTTCCTTTTTTAAAGCTTTTATATCTTTATTATTTGTGCATCTCTTCTACCCCGTAGGAAAAACAAGAAATAGGAACAAATTGCGGAGTTACAAATGGAGATCTATTTCCGCCTCACAAATATAGACTAATCAATTATTTTATTGTTTCGAGCACTGATTACGAAGGAAATAAAAATGTTAGGGCAAGTTGTCGGCAGGGAGGAGATTGTTCAAGCTTAAACTAGAGACCTTTGATTCGAGTGAGAGGAATAAAAAATTGCTATATAAGAAGCGTTTTACTTCTTTAGTGAACCTAGTCGGTGCGATACCGACTATATTGGATGTCAATGAGATGATTAAAAGAAAAACATATAACCACATCATCAATTTCTAAATTTAAATCAGAATGAAGCCAAGTAGTAATTATATAACTTGATAAAATAAGCAATAATAAGAAAAAGAAGACAAACGTACTAGGGTTAATAAAGGCAGCAGAATCTTGTTTGGTTGTTCAGAAACGTGCTTTCCAAGTGGATAGACGCGTAGAAGGAGACGTCAATAACATGCAAAAAAAAGTAGGTGAGATTTCGACACTTCGTTACAATCATACAAAACAAAAGATAAAAAAAGAGGTAATAACGATTTCTAAAGTCAATAGACCAAATTGCAGTAATAATTGCATCCTTTTTAGAAAGATCCAAAAGCTACATTGCATTATAGATTCCAAGCTCAGCCACTTGACTCTATAACGCGGGATTCCTCCGCTTTGCTGTACTTACCTTTTTTCCCCTTTCCTTTTCTAAATTTATTATTGTGGTGATTGAATCATTCACATGTATATATTTCGACAAATATATATTGCTCTGTCTCGTAAATATATGTATCGTGTAACTCTATTCACCAATATTATAGCGGATCAAATCTTAAGAATTGTTGTAGTTTAGCTTAGTACGTGGAATTTCCAAACTCTTTCTCCTATGTCTCAACCATTATATATATATATAAGACGAAATCTTGGATAAAAATTATGATTTTATAGAAATAGAAACTGAATTATACAATTTTCAAACAGGAATGAAAAGAATAGAAATAATAGAAAACCAAAAGGATCTAGACAGCATAATTAGAATTCTAGATAAAATAGAAATAAGAGGAGAAAAACCCTTAAACACTGGGAAAATAATAAAATATTATGTAAATTAGATATTATAAATCCAGATTATGTAATAAAAACAGCTTCGATAGAAGCAACGAATCAAGATATAGAGGATTTTAAAATTCAAATTAAAGAACTATTAGAATTGGGAGTAATAAGAAGATCAACNAATTTTCAAACAGGAATGAAAAGAATAGGAATAATAGAAAACCAAAAGGATCTAGACAGCATAATTAGAATTCTAGATAAAATAGAAATAAGAGGAGAAAAACCCTTAAAACACTGGGAAAATAATAAAATATTATGTAAATTAGATATTATAAATCCAGATTATGTAATAAAAACAGCCTCGATAGAAGCAACGAATCAAGATATAGAGGATTTTAAAATTCAAATTAAAGAACTATTAGAATTGGGAGTAATAAGAAGATCAACATCTAGACACAGATCTGCAGCATTTATGGTAAGAAACCATAGCGAAATAGTAAGAGGAAAGGCTAGAATGGTAATAAATTATAAAAGACTTAATGATAATACGAACACAGATGGATATAAATTACCAGATAAAAATGAATTAATAAACAGAATACAAGGAAAAAGAATCTTTAG